>JBBBDQ010001569.1:1770000-1815000 GCA_037127315.1 Ascarosepion bandense
TTATGTCCGGATTTAAAGGTAATTTTATTGAGTATTGGTTGTTTAGATTTGATGTACATGTCCTCCAATATCTGAAGGCTCCTCTTACTGTGTGTATGAGTAAGGATCACCGTATTGTTGACCAAAATCTGTCTGAGATTACTTACATGTTTATGTTTTTCAGAGAAATGTTGTTTAATTGTACTCTGATCAGAAAGATGACATGTAAGTCTACGGGAGAGTGTGGTTGTAGTAAAACCAATATATATATACTGGGATTTTATTAGTATCAGAGATGCAATCTCTGAACGGGCATGTATATTGGTACACTACACTGGTTTTTTGTAGAGAATTTAGTTTAATACTTGTAGGGTTATTAGGGACTATGAGGTGGATTGATTTTATTTTTTTATAATATATAATGAGTTTAATTTGATTATTACTATCCACTGGTTTAACATTTCTACGTATTATGTGATTTGCTGCCTCGATACACTATATATATATATATATATATATATATATATATATATATGTATGTATGTATATAATAAAAAAGTGGAAGAACACGTAAAACCCACTGTTCAAGCATTTACTTTTATAAAGAGTCCTCGATACGGAGTAGAGCTTTATATTTTAATTTTGTTATTACAATGGTTTATAAAAGCATATTATCACTGCTTTTAAAAACCGTTGCAATAACAAAATTACAATATATATATATATATATATATATATATATATATATATATATATATATATAACTTTATAATATAAAACTGGTCCTCCACTTCATGCCCAGTAGAAGTCTTTATCATGTTTTCAACTATTATATTTAGTCAGTCAGTTAAGTGCCATACGTGATACAAGCTTGAACGATCATGTCTCGAAAGAGACATGACTGACTGGGCAGAAGATTATCCCGTAGTAGGTTGCCATTGCTTTCTGCGGTAGACTGGTTGTCAGCCAAGGCTATAGAACCCAATCTGCTATCTTATTTAACCCATAACTGGAGAGAAGAGACGGATTAATACCTTTCCCAATGGTATTTGTGCGTAAGTGAATGCAAGGAATTCAACTGGAATTCGAACTCAGTTTCCCGATTTCTCGTTCCGAACCGATATCCACCGCACCACAACGCACATCCAGTATAGGAAAGTGTCGTATAAAAAATGTTACCCATTCCTGTAGCCATTTTAGCTTTCTACCTTGTTTAACTCTTGACCCTTGTTTATGGTTAAACTTTATAAAAATAGATATAAACAGACTGAGATAGATAGATAGATAGATAGATAGATAGATAGATAGATAGATAGATAGATAGATGAGTTGAATATATATATAATTTATTTGTTTGAACATTATTTTTGAGTAGTTACTCTTTTCAATTAAACAGTGTATTTTTGTGTATAACTTTACTGGCCTGAATATGTTTTTGAGAAATTTTGTTATGAAAATATGTGTCATTCAGCAGGATTTGAATCTGCGACCTTTAACAACATAAGGAAGACGCATCAGATCAAATGATTGCAAATACGAGTATCTAGTTAAAATAATGTAAAAACAAATGAATTAAATATGAAATATGTCGGTTCTAAGCTACTTCGTAAATCTCCGTAACATTCCGTAATATATATATATGTATATATATATATATATATATATATAAAGAGAGAGTACAGTGAAAATAGCCAAATCATACAACGATGGCGATGTCTGCAGATTGTGCCAGGGGGAAAAGTTATGTTATTTTCAGAACGAAAAAAATACTAAATGAAAGATCAGAAATAATGTCTTGATGTAATCACGCCTAAAAATACATATTAGGTTCATACAAACATGGAGGAAAGTATTTTAAGAAACTTAAGTTCGAATTCCAGATGAATTCATTGCATTCACTTACGCACAAATACCCTTGGTAAAGGTATTAATCCGTCTATTCCTTCCAGTTATGGGTTAAATAACAGGACAGATTGGGTTCTATAGCCTTGGTCGGCAACCAGTCTACCGCAGAAAGCAATTGCAACCTACTGTGGGATAATCTTCTGCCCAGTCAGTCATGTCTCTTTCGAGACATGATCTCCCAAGCGTGTATCACGTATAGCACTTAACTGACTGAATATAATTGTTGGAAACATGATTAAGGCTTCTACTGGGCATAAAGTGGGAGATCAGTTTTATATTGTTATGAAGTAATAAACTGATCCCCCACTAATTAATACTTAATAATATAATACATCTATTCCCCCTCTAGCTATGAGTCAAATAATAGGACAGATTGGGTTCTATAGCCTTGGTCGGCAACCAGTCTACCGCAGAAAGCAATTGCAACCTACTGCGGGATAATCTTCTGCCCAGTCAGTCATGTCTCTTTCGAGACATGATCGCCCAAGCGTGTATCACGTATGGCACTTAACTGACTGAAGTAACTCCGCCTTGATTTTGAAAATTTTTGGTTGTTTAAAAATTCCAGTTGCGTGTTGTACGTTTGAAAAGCGAAAAAATCTGTTGTTATAAAACACCTAAGATACCGAAAGTTTGAAATCTGTGTTGCAGAAATAACTAATTTTCAAATGAATATATTTTCTAAACATATACTGTTGAATATAACAGAAAATGAGTGTCTATTATATTTAATCATGAGCCGTTCTAAACATCGTATTTTGGCTTTAATTTCAGGTGAAAATAAAGACAAAAATTCTCCAACATTTAGATAATTTTTTTACTAAGCTGGTTCTAAGCTTTCGGCTCACATGAGCCATCTTTATTATTTGCTGGCTCGATACACTATATATATGTGTATATTTTATCGGTAAATTTTCGTTTTAGGTCCCGAAGGCTTCTTCATTTTTTTCTAAAATAGCCTTATTTCCGTACACATGTATATGCTGAACTCAGATCAACAATTAGTTATTGAAGATACCTACCTTTATTGATATTAACGACCAGAAAAAGATTGAACTTCATCTCGCTTTTTTGTCAACCACTACTGTCACACTGACAAGTTATTCACTGCTGAATGACTTTCGGCGTAGAAAACAAATTTCAACCTATTTACTTCCTTTACTAATATTAATACGCGATTTTTTTTCGGTAATCAATTTTAGCAAAAAGTTGCGTGCATTTCCGTGTTTGTTTGTTTTTTTTTCCATTTTCTTTTTGTTAACTTTCAGATATATGAAAATAAGTGATAAATGTAGTTTAATTAACCTTCAAATATATTGCGTGTATTTCTAGTTTTTATTTTTTATTTTTTTTTTTGGTACTTAATTTCAGAAGAAAGTTAACTTTGAAATATATTTATCACTTATTTGAAAGTTAACTTTCTTAAAAAAATTCTATATTTTCATATATTTGAAAGTTAACTTTCGTCGGAAAAAATTAAGCTGAAATTGATTACCGAAAAAAAAGAAAATCGCGTATTAAGCCCCCTGCACATCAGTGGCGTTACCGCCTTGCTTGGGGTGATATATATATATATAATCTATCAGAAATAAAATTGGGAAAATATGTATGACAAAGTGGAAAAAAGTTTTCTGCTGATGCGTTCCGTTTTTTAAGACGTAGTCGTAATAAATTTGTTATCTTGGTGAGACTACGGATGTTCAGGAACAAGGGATGCTGGGAATCTAAATATTTGTTTGTTTTTTTTTTGTTTTGTGTTTTCAATTCAGCAGATTTCATTAATAGTCTTTTTCCATCACTTTTCTTAATAGATGTCCCACACTTTGATAACAGAAGTTCTGCCGTGAAAATGATGAAAATAAAATTAAAATCTGAATTTAAAATCAGTCAGTTGAGTGCCATACGTGATACACGCTTTGGGCGATCATGTCTCGAAAGTTATTTATAATGTGGTTTCTGATCTTTTTTTGGTTTTACTTTAACCTTCTCGTCATAGAAATTATAGTTTAACTAAATTAAACGCATTTTTAATGGTCTTGGCATCTGAAATGTTTCATCACTAATTTATCACGAACAGAGAATAAACTAACCTGGTGCTGTATTAATCGCAAAGAATTTATAAATCATGGTACTTTCACTACATCTTTATTTGAATAAAGCACATATTCTCTCATAATTAAAATACATTGAGAGGTTTGATTAATTTTCAGTTGCTTTTACGCATAGTATTCTATATGAAGTCATATTCCGGGTCATTGTTAACTTAATGGATTTCTGCTTCTGATGTAAAATTAACGAAGAGAACACATGGTTACGATTAACAGATTAAGAGCAAAAGATACCGTGATTATCAAGAGCACATAAGCCAACCACACACCAATTCCGCGTGTTATCTCCGATGTAGGCAACGCTTATAACTTAACATTTAGTAACCGGTGTTATTAATATTCCTTCTCTTTCCAATGAATTTTTTTCCAACGTCTCTCAGTTGCAGTCAGTCAGTCAGTTAAGTGCCATACGTGATACACGCTTGGGCGATCATGTCTCGAAAGAGACATGACTGACTGGGCAGACGATTATCCCGCAGTAGATTGCCATTACTTTCTACGGTAGACTGGTTGCCGACCAAGGCTATAGAACCCAATCTGTCCTGATATTTGACTCATAGCTAGAGGGGGAAGAGATGTATTATATTATTAAGTAGTAATGAATGGGGGATCAGTTTTCTATTGTTATGAAGTAATAAACTGATCCCCCACTTTACGCCCAGTAGAAACTTTAATCATGTTTCCAACTATTATATTCAGTCAGTCAGTTAAGTGCCATACGTGATACACGCTTGGGCGATCATGTCTCGAAAGAGACATGACTGACTGGGCAGACGATTATCCCGCAGTAGGTTGCCATTGCTTTCTACGGTAGACTGGTTGCCGACCAAGGCTATAGAACCCAATCTGTCCTGTTATTTAACCCATAACTGGAAGGAATAGGCGGATTAATACCTTTCCCAAGGGTATTTGCGCGTAAGTGAATGCAATGAATTCAGCTGGAATTCGAACTCAGCTCCCCGATTTCTTGTTCCGAGCCGATATCCAATGCACTACAAAACCTTATTAATTTCATTCAAAGGTGTTTTTTGATGTTACAGCAGGATATGGCAACACAACTTTTTTTTTATAAGCGTTTTCGCCCCGAGCAAGGCATGTCACTGCCACTACTGCGCAGGGGGCTACACAGAGTGGAGGAAGGATTGTTAAATATAGGAATGTCAGAGGGTGGGTGATAGGCGGGTAAGGATGCCGAGAATGAGGGTTGGGTAGATGAGAGTGTTCTGAGAATAATTGGGAGTTAGTGTGATAGGAGGTGTCTATTGACCCTACATTTAAACACCTGGATATTGTAGCTGTCAGGAAAGCAGACTTGTGGAAGAGAGTTCCACAGGCGGGAAGCGCGAGAAAAGAAGCTATTGGAGTAGAATTTACGGTTACATCTTAACTGTTTAACTGTAAAAGGGTGGGACCTAGTTGCTAATCTAGTATCTAGTGTAATGAAATTCAAACAGATTCAGGTTTTGGAGTTATCTTCAATGGCAGGATACACTTTTTACACAGCAAGTGAATTCACATACAGAGTGAAAAAAAACTTACAAGACCTAGCAAAAATGTTAACGCCTCTTTTAGGAACAACTAGTCCATATATATATATATATATATATATATATATATAGTGTATCGAGGCAGCAAGTAATTTTCTAAACATATGCTGTTAAATATAAGAGACAATGAATGTCTATTATGTTTAATCATGAGCCGTTCTAAACGTCGTATTTTGGCTTTAATTTCAGTTGAAAATAAAGACAAAAATTCTCCAACATTTGGATAATTATTTATTGATTTTCTTCTAAGCTTCCAAGCGGAGTTTTATGTCAACACAAAATAAAATCGTCGGTGATGGTGGATTTTATAATATTTCAGTCTAAACAACCTCTCTGAAGATGGCTCATGTGAGCCGAAAGCTTAGAAGAAAATCAATAAATAATTATCCAAATGTTGGAGAATTTTTGTCTTTATTTTCAACTGAAATTAAAGCAAAAATACAACGTTTAGAACAGCTCATGATTAAACATAATAGACATTCATTGTCTCTTATATTTAACACCATATGTTTAGAAAGCATATATATATATATATATATATATATATATATATATATATATATATATATATTAGTAAATAACAATAAGTTAGTTATTTACTTAGTTTGCTCTACTTGCGTATTGAGCACTTTTTGTTTTGGGTTACTCGTCTCGGGTTTTTTCTTTGGGCTACGTACTTTGATGTTCAAGTGCTTAGCTCGTTCTTTTTATTTCATTTTTTTTTCTTCCGCGTATGTACTCGGAGGGTTTTTCGAAACGAGTATAACGACAAGTTTACATTTATATATATATATATATATATATATATATATATATATATATTCATCCGCAGACAGCTGTTTCGCTGTATCACAGCTCATCAGTACGGTTAGACATCCGATTGCTTTTAACCCGGGATTGATACCCGACCGAATTGATATCAGTCGGCGATTCTACCTCTGAGCTATTGGCGTTCGGTAGAAGGAGGTAGACTTTTAGAGTGTGATATACCATGTAAACACACGCCAGTAACTGAGTGTTCTAATTCATTGCTGAATGAACGATGCGTAGATGCTACTGTTTTTTTTTTCAAAGCCTACATAGAACACTCTTAGCTACTGGCGTGTGTTTACATGGTACATTACACGCTAAAAGTCTGCCTCCTTCTACTGAGCGCCCATAAATAAGTAATAATATATATATATATATGTCTATGAGATTAAGTATTGTAATTATTTAAATTGTTTTCATCTTGATTGCCGTATTTTCGACGTTTCTGTCTTTGTATCTTCCGACCTTCAGGTGATCGGATCAATTTTTAGGTTTCAGTTCAAACTTCTAATCGCCTGACAACCAAAACGATCAGAACGTCGTGAATATGGCAGCCAAAATGAGGTCAAGTGTCTGAACAATGTAAATTTACATTATGTATATATATATAATTTTTTAAAAAATAGTTCTAATTTATTTATTAACTATAATTTTACAAGGAATGGACATGAGTGGAAAGCATTTAGTATGAGGTTTTATTTAAACTTCGATATGAGCACCAGGTTTCGCTACCAGCCTCTCGAGCCTCCCAGGAACTTTTTTGGTATGGAAGACAACTTCTTGTATTCACCTTTCAAGTTCTTCCAAAGTCTTAATTTAAAATTGTAGACTTGCTCCTTTAACCAATTCCACAGAAAAACATCACGTGATGTCAAATCAAGACTCACTCCTGGCTGACGACTCGTATGTAAAATAGAGAGTTACTTCTCAATATACATTATATATATATATATATATATACAGACAATAAAATACCAATTAGATTCATGAAACCATGGATGAAAATTCTTGTAATTTAAAAAATTGAACTTTCAAAAGGAGTGGAAAGCATTTAGTATAAGGTTTTATTTAAACTTCGATATGAGCACCAGATTACGCTACCTGCTTTTCGGACCTCCATAAAAATCTTGTATGGAAGACATAACCTCTTCCAAAATCTTAATTTGAAATAGTAGATTTGCTCCTTTAACCAATTCCAAATAAAAACATCACGTGATGTCAACTCAGGAATTACTCCTGGCTGACGACTCGTACATAAAATAGATAGAGAGTTACTTTTTCAATTAACCTGTATATATATATATATATATATATATATATATATATAAATTCAGATACTTTAATCCAAGCGGAAAAAGCAAGAAGGTAAATTCCAAAACCCGATCCTAATTAATATTAAAAATTTTATTTTAATATTAAAAAATGATACAGGAAGAGAGCTCCATGTAATAAAATATTACAGAGCAAATATAAATTTAAAAAGGATTAATTCAATGATGTTGAATGACCATTTCGATATGAAAATCCCCACAGGGGATAACACTTCACCTCAGCAAAAAAAAAAAAAAAAAAAAAAAAAAAAATATATATATATATATATATATTATAAAATGTAATGTTCAGAAGATTTACGAAATGTATAAGCAACAGACATATTTGAATTTATTTGAACGTTATTTTTAGGGGTTGTAGGTTCAAATAATGTTGAATGACACATTTTTCTAACAAAATTAATCAAAAATATTCAAACTGGTAGATATATACATAAATATGCTCTATTAAAAATAATATCTACTCAATCTATTAGAAATAAATATTCAAACAAATTATATATTAGTATTACGAACCAAACCGGTGGTGGGGAGTTAATTGGTGGCCCCCAGGCGGGTTTTATGAACTTTGCTATCTTATAAAAAAATTTTTTTTTTGTTTTTTTTTGTTTTTTCGACCTGTAGTTATATATGCTACAAAATGAAATAAGCACAACTGACTATTAAAGGATGAAAAATTGTCGCGGATTTTGATGTCATTTTGGAGGGGAAAAAAATTATTTTTTTGTCTAAACCCGTGAATTTGTTTTGTTCATATTAAGTCGCAAATAAAATAAAAATAAAAATAAAAATAAACATTATATAAAATAAAATAAACATATAAAATAAAATAAAACAAACATTATATAAAATAAAATAAACATTATATAAAATAAAATAAACATAAAATAAAATAAAATAAACATTATATAAAATAAAATAAACATTATATAAAATAAAATAAACATTATATAAAATAAAATAAACATTATATAAAATAAAATAAACATTATATAAAATAAAATAAAATAAACATTATATAAAATAAAATAAAATAAACATTATATAAAATAAAATAAAATAAACATTATATAAAATAAAATAAAATAAACATTATATAAAATAAAATAAAATAAACATTATATAAAATAAAATAAACATTATATAAAATAAAATAAACATTATATAAAATAAAATAAACATATAAAATAAACATTATATAAAATAAAATAAACATATAAAATAAACATTATATAAAATAAAATAAAATAAAATAAACATTATATAAAATAAAATAAAATAAAATAAACATTATATAAAACGATTCAGAAGAGGCGACTTAAGTCAAAAAATGACTTAAGTCGAATTTATTTAGTCTGTAAATTTACTTGTCACCAGGTTAAACCCCAAATTACCATTCCCAGTTCTGTAATTTTTAATGTATTTTTATATATGGTCAACAAGAATCTATTTTAAGCTTACAAACAAATTTTAGTTTTTAATATAGTACAGAAAAAAATAATCTAAATTTACAAATACCATCTATGTCCATAATTAAACATGAAATTTGGTGATTTTTATTGTACATTACGGACTCTTTATTTGTTTGTTTATGTAGTTTGTTGTAAGACCTTATAAAATAGAATGGTTTTGTAAGGTTAAATTACAAATACAATTATTAAAATTATTTTGCGATAGAAAATTTACGTTAATTATTTTAATGTTTTTTACATAATTTGATTCTTATTTATTGTACACTGGACAGTAACAAGATTTTATGTGCTTTAATGATTTTCTGGTATGACAGTATAACCCGGATATAAGAGAGATTTTCTCTGATTCCAAATTAGAGCCAGTGGCAATGTATATAAAATAGACCAAACTCTGATATAAGAGAAACCCAGATATAAGCTAACTTCTATCCGGTCCCGACAATTCTCTTATATCAGGGTTACACTGTACAACTAATATTCGGTCGCGGACAGACGTAAAGTCGAATAAAATTATTTAAACTTGATTTATAAACTTATTTGTAAATGGAACTTTGTGTGTGTGTGTGTGTGTTTGTGTGTCAGTTACCTATAGACTGCGAAATGGCTGAACCGATTTTCTTGAAAATTTACAGTTGCACTATAAGCGTCTGCCAGTGTTCTTAGCTAGGTTTTGTGTCGAGGTACCCCCGATAAATATCGAAAATCGAAAAAATCGGGTTATAGAAGGTGTGTTCTGATTTTAATCACATTTGATACACTCATAGACAAAGGCATCAGAAACGATATTCAGAAGTTTCAATGTTGCAGTTCTTACAGTAGTGCAAAAAATCGATAATATATATATATATATATATATATATATATATATATATATATATATAAAAGGCAAGATGTTTGTGTGTGTCTGTTTATCTGCCTGTATTTTTTTCAGCCCTTTTATTTTAGTTTTTACTTCGGGTTTGGTTCGAAGTAGGTATAATTGTAGTTCTTAGTCTCAGCCATGATACCATTTACTCAGGGGACTTATTTAACCTTCAAAATTCAGTTTACGACGAAAAAACTTATTTGATCAGGAAATCAAAATTTGACTTACATCCATTCATTTTTCTTTCAGTCTACGGTTTCGCTTTAACTGGAAACAACTATTACTTTTTAGTCTTTCGTGCCAACATCCAAAGAGTGTGAGCTCCAGGACCATGGATTAGTTTTAAAGCTTTCATTACACCCGAGCAACGCCGGGCTATAGTGCTATATATATATATATATATTGTAATGGTTGTTACAATGGTTTATAGCATTGTATCACTACACAAAAATCTTCGCGTTTCGGAGTTACGTGTGACCCTCATCTGGTGATAAGTTGGAATGAAAAATATATGGTGAAAACGATTTATTTTTGGTAATATGATATGTAAGTGAATGTGGGATGGGAGTTTAGTATGATTTAGCCGGCAGTTTGTAGCCATAGAGATACAGCCTTGTCATTTCAACATATCACTAGATGAGGGGCACACGTAGCTCCGAAACGCGAAGATTTTGTGTAGTGATACTATGCTTTTATAAACCATTGCAACAACCATTACAATATAAAGCTCTACGTTGTATCGAGCACTCTTTATAAAAATAAACAGTGGGTTTAAAACCTACGTGTTCTATGACTTTCTTACAATATATATATATATATATATATATATATATATATATATATATATATGCATCGTTCATTCAGCAATAAATTAGAACACTCCTAGCTATTGGGCGTGTATAATGATAATATACACGCTAAAAAGTCTGCCTCCTTCTATCGAGCGCCCATACCGCAGAAGTAAAATCGCCGACTGACGCCAATTCGGTCGGGTTTCAATCCTGGGTTAAAAGCAATCGGATGTCTAACCGTACTGATGAGCTGTGATACAGCGAAACAGATCTGTCTGCGGATGACTATATATATATATATATATATATATATATATATATATTTTTTTATCATTTCACCCCGAGCAAGGCAGAAACGCCACTGATGTGCAGGGGGTTACACATATGTAGAAAGATTAATTAGAAAAGAGTGAGGAGTACAAGCTAGTTAGAAAGGAACAATAGAAAGCTGAGAAAGCAGGTGCAATGACAGATACATGGGCGGAGAGAACGTGAAGATTATACAGGGGAGGGGAGAGAGCTAGAGTCCAGTGGTTAGTAGGTGAGTATTAACTTTGCTTTTAAATTTCTGGAGGTCGTAGCCGTCAGGAAAGCAAGAATACGGGAGTGAGTTCCACAGGCGGGAAGTGCGAGAGAGGAAGCTGCAGGAGTAGAATTGTCGTCTGCGTTTGGCTAACCTGACTGTGAATGGGTGGGACCCAGTTGCCAGTCTGGTTGCACGGGTAAACACCTGTTGAGGAGGCATCAGTGACTTAAGCTCATCCGAGCAAAAGCCATGAAAGTATTTATAGAAGAGACAGAGGGAGGCCACATTTCGACGATGGGAAAGTGGCTGCAGACGAGTCGCCAGATCAGTACCTATCACATTACAGACTCTCCTTTGGAGCTTGTCAAGAACACTGAGGAGAACGGCAGGGGCACCTGACCATAAATGGCAGCAGTACTCCATGCACGGACGGATGGTTGACTTGTATATATGCAGGATGGATTCAGGTGGAAAAAACATCCTGGATCGACATAGTGACCCAATCTTCTTAGCAGTAGATTTTGCTATGGATTCAATATAGTGGTTCCATTTGAGGTCTGAGGACAGGGTAAGTCCGAGGAGGCGTAGTGTATTACTCTCCGGGAGAATCATCTGGTCCATGCTTATGGGAGGCAGAAGAGGTTGCCTGTAATGGTTGACAGACAACAGCTTGGTCTTAGAGGAATTGAAGTTGACAAGCCACTTCTTGCCCCAGTTCACCACAGAGTGTAGATCCCGCTCAAGGTCAGCAGCAAGATTATGTCTGTCCGCCACGACAGGTTTCTTACTGGAGCGGGAGTATATTGTAGTGTCATCTGCGTAGATGCCTACTTGGGACTTGATCTCATCTGGGAGGTCGTTGATGAAAATAAGGAAGAGCGTTGGGCCCAGGATAGAGCCTTGTGGGACACCAGCATTCGTGCTGTAGGACGAAGAGGCACGCCCATTCAGAACGACCTTCATATTGACAAATTACAATGGAGAACGACTTAACTCGAAACGACCTACCCCGATATATACCTGTATTGTTTTATTCATAATCTTGAATGTGTTATAATTATTCAGTATTTTTTCACAAAAGATCTCAAGTTGATGTTAAAAACTGCTGCAAAACATTGATTTAAGCTGGCACGATCTATTATGACAGGTCTCTAATTTGTAATGTGTTTAGATACATTGACTTATTCACCTATGTTGCATATTATCCATTATTATAAGTAATTAGGTTACAATAAAATTTGTATTTCAATACTCCCTTAAGAAAATTAATGCGCACTGGAGTGGGGAGAATATAGTTTGGGTGGGGCGCGAGAACCTATCACTGGCCCTGTATACACACACACACACACACACACACACATATATATAGTACTGTGCAAAATTATTAGGACAAGAACTATTTTATCTGTTATGAGGCATCAAAATAAAGTTTAAATTCACCCCTGTCCTAACACTTTTGCACACTACTGGTAGTGTGCAAAAGTATTAGGACAGGGATGATTTTCCTAAAAACCTCACTGAAATTCAAATACAGGGTGAAAAGCGAAGTAAATTGCAACTAAATATTGTTTATTTAAAACAAGGTGTAAAAGAAATGTATTAAAAAGAAGTTATATTTAATTTTTCCTATTTTCTATTAAACAAGTTATTTTGAAACTACTCATTATTCTATTATCCTTGGATATGACTGACTTTTTTCTTATTCCCCCTCTCGAATAGATCAATCTAATGTTACTTCGCATGACACACTTTGGGAACAAATACAAGCTGCTTGGCAGGAAATACCATTATATACATTGAAGAAGCTTGTGATGTCAATGCCTAACAGAATGAAGGATTTGATCAAAGCAAAAGGCTATTATATTAAATATTAAATTTATTTTGTAACTAATATTTTTTCTTGTTAAAGCATTTGTTGAGTAAATCAAATAAAATTACTTTAATTAAATAGTTTATTTTCTCTCAATATGCCTCATAAAAGATAAAATAGTTCTTGTCCTAATACTTTTGCAAAGTACTCATATATATATATATATATATATATATATATATATATATATATATCACAAAGATTATTTTTAGTGGATATCCATATTTGAGTAGACGCTGTTTTATTATTATTATTATTATTATTATTAAACAGCATATTTATTTTTTTATTTTTGTCTACCGGCCTGAATATTCGAGATATTTCATTAAAAATGCATCCTCCGGCAAGATTCAAACCTGCGTCTCCCTTGGAAGGGGAAACAATCGTTAGATCCGACACGGCCAGGAAGGGTTGTAGGGGATAAGAAATTAATTAAAATTTCTTCTTCACTTTTACAAAAAATTCACAACGACGTGTGGAATCCTGTTTTTTTCCCCCCCAAATAGAAAAAGGATTGACCATCTGCTTAATGAAAAAGTCAAAACCAGATTTCGCAAGTAGGTGTTAAAATGATTTTTGACCAATGGGATCGACTTGTAAGACTTGAAAGGACTTGGCGATCCAGTGCGAAAGTCTAAAGGACTATATAAATGTCTTCGCAGCGTCAGAGACTCAGTTGGGAGCAGCGAAAGAGAGACACACATCTAAAATGTAACTTCAAACTTCAAGCGACCCGGACATTGTCCTCTTTCTCTTTGTCCTTATCTATTTCAACAATTACTACTACGAACATTTTGTACGAATTCTACTCGTAATTTCTTAATGTTTCTAATTGAACTTCTACAACTTATGTTATTCCTCCTTTTAATAAATTTCTATTTTAACATTCAAATTTATATTTCATTATTCCATTCTTCTACACTAATCCAAACATTCCAACTGACAACCAACGTTTTGATGAAAACCTTCTGATGATGATAAATCTGCATAATAACCTGTAGGGAATTCGGTTAAGTACGACACAAGGCCGGATTAAAGAAACATTAACCAGCTCACTACGTTACACTGGTGACTCCTGACGTTCAGGGAACACGTACCCCCACGCTTCAGGGTCTCGCCGATTGTGCAAAGCGGAATAGTTAAGTTATGGGCGCAATTTTTTTCAAAGATCAAATATCGAAAGGGTTATAAAATTAAATTTATTCGGCTTATACTTTTCTTTTATAACCCAGACAGAAAGGTAAATTAGCACGAGCGACATAAACGGTCATTTCAGTTTCATGCCAATAATTATTTTGGTGTGCATTTTAATAAATTTCGACAAAATATTTTTTTAAAAATAAAAATAAATTTTATTTATTACAGAATAATTTCAGAAAAGTTCAATAAAATCAACTGTTTTGTCTTACCTACAACTTTACGGTTTGATTGTTCAACCCAAGGTACGGATTGACCATACTGAATGAAAGAAAAATGTATTACTAACTCAAATAGTGTGGGTAAGTATATGCGTTTAGGTATACATTAAATGGCGTTAATACGTCATCCACCCACAGTACAGCAGGGGTGGCCTAAATGGGGTTACAAGACGCAACCACTTTCTCATTGACGGGATGTGACTTCCCTTTATCTCTTCTATAAATATTTTCATGGCTTCTACACTGACAAACTTAGGTCACCAGTGCCCCCTCTACAAAAATTTACTCGGACAAACAAACTGGCAACAAGGTTCCACCCTTTTACAGTTACGGTCGATTTATCATAAAAGTGACTTATGTTATCTCTCTGGAAGAAAGTGCCTGAAAACCAAACCCCGGTTAGATCGTCGATGGCTGATTGATCAACTAGATGCGGCCGAGAATTCTACTCCGGCAGCTTCTTTTCTCGCGCTTCCCGCCTGAGAAACTCCCTTCCATATACTTGCTTTACTGAGGGCTACAACCGCCAGGAATTTAAATGCAAAGTCAATTCCCATTTCTTATCCACTTGACTCCGGTCCTTTCTACATCACCCCGTGTATTTTGTTCTGTTCTTTTCTCTCTACCTTCGTAACCGTCTTCACCCCTGTGTTCACATCCTTCTCTTGCCCTTTCTCTTTCACCCCCTGTAGCTGGTTTTTCTTTCTCTTCACTCTCCTCTTGCCTAATACTTCAACTCTCTTATGTAACTCCAGCCCTTTCGACATCACCCCGTGTATCTTGTTCTTTTCCTTTCTCTCTACCTTCGCAACTGTCTTCACTCCTGTGTTCCCATCCTTCTCTTGCCCTTTCTCTTTCACCCCCTGTAGCTGGTTTGTCTTTCTCTTCGTTCTCCTGCCTAATACTTTAACTCTCTTATGTAGCCCCCTGCACATCAGTGGCGGTACCGCCTTGCTTGGGGTGTAATGATTATAAAAAAACTATTTCGTCTTTAATATGCGATTAGTGAAGATATATTGCCTGAGTTTTTTTTTCTTATCACAGTTAATATAAAAAGTAAATAAAAATTTCAATCTTTCCGGCTTTCTCTTTTCCAATCTTTTCACACTTTTCTTTTTTTTTTTTTTTTTCAGTTGGAGCAGATAAACTAAACTATCGCCCGGTTCACACTCCACCCACGTCTATTGAACAGGTGAAGAGGCTCATCCCTTGTTCCCTGTTTAGGATGTGGCTTTCTCTTTTCCAATCTTTTCACTTTTTTTTTTTTTTCAGTTGGAGCAGATAAACTAAACTATTGCCCGGTTCACACTCCACCCACGTCTATTGAACAGGTGAAGAGGCTCATCCCTTGTTCCCTGTTTAGGATGTGGCTTTCTCTTTTCCAATCTTTTCACTTTTTTTTTTTTTTTTCAGTTGGAGCAGATAAACTAAACTATCGCCCGGTTCACACTCCACCCACGTCTATTGAACAGGTGAAGAGGTTCACCTCTTGTTCCCTGTTTAGGATGTGGTTTCCAGCTTTCTCTTTTCCAATCTTTTCACTCTTACGTAGCCCCCTGCGCATCAGTGGCGTTACTGCCTTATTCGAGGTGATATGATTTTTTAAAAAATGAATTGAGAGCCCATTAAATTAAAACCTAAGTTTAATGTTAATGTGGATGTAAGGGAACTTTGTTCGTGTCTTGCGGGTCTCAAACTTCTGAACTTTATCGTATGTGATTTCCATCAAGCAAGTTTGGCGACCCTTGGAGACGCGCATGCGTATTCACAAGTAGACAGCGTATCACAGACACAGAATAAATTCTAATTTTATAATGTAGAGATTATGAACGAAATATTTACAAGTGTGGCTTTCTTTTTTTATTATTTTATTTTGAAGCCCCTGAAACAAACATAAAATCAGGTTTTAAAATAAAAAATAAAATCTTTCTGCAGTCTATAATTAAATGCGTGAAAACTTATCCAAAAAAAAGCAGAGAGAGATTGAAAGAAAAATGTCTTTTTTTATATCCGTTACAAATGTAAATTCACAAAGTTTTCCTCATAAGCAACCAACCGACCTTGTATTGCTTATACTTGTTAACTTGTTCGGTTTCCGAGATTATCCAAGTGGAAAAAACGGACCCAGTAATTAAGCAACGTATATTTAAACATAAAAGAAAAAAAAATACTTTGGGAATTATGACGCAACCTTCTTAGGAAGTAGGTATTAATATTTGACTGCGAAAAACCGCGTAAAATTCAGATAATCTATTTAAACGAAAAATATGAAATTTTAAGAATTTAAATTAAATACTAAGTACGATTGGCGAGAGACTCAGCAAAGGAAGAAAAACTAATAGCCATAGGAACTTGTGGAGAGCTATTATCAACTATGTCCTGAAAGGATATGACATAAAGGAGATAACAGGTTTCGTCAATAAAATTAATTCAATTAATCTACAGTTTTTGCATATTTTATTGATTAATTCGTTTTCTATGGCATATCAAACTCTTTTTGGTTATTTAAAGCTAGAAAATATTTAAAATACTAACACAGGAAGATCTCAATAGAAACGAAGAAAAGAGTTCTAGACTGCTACGTGATGTCAGTTCTTCAATACGGCTGTGAATGCTGGACAATATCATCGAAAATGAGGACAAAACTAGAAGCGGCCGAAATGTGGTTCTACAGAAGGATGCTACGGATATCGTGGACTTTTTTTTTTTTTTAATCATATCACCCCAAGCAAAGCGGTAACGCCACTGATGTGCAGGGGGCTACATAAGATGGAAAAGATTGGAAAAGAGAAAGCCAGAAACCACATCCTAAACAGGGAACAAGGGATGAGCCTCTTCACCTGTTCAATAGACGTGGGTGGAGTGTGAACTGGGCGATAGTTTAGTCTATCTACTCCAATTGTTTAGTCTATCTACTCCAATTGTTTAGTCTATACAAGCAACGACGAGGTGTTGGAAAGAATGGCAACAAAAAGGAAATTGATGCTGAGCATCAGGAAGAGACAACTGAAGTTCCTGGGACATGCAATGAGGGAGGAGAGCCTGGAGAATCTGATACTGACTGGCCAGATAGAAGGAAAGAGAGACAGAGGAAGGCAACGGATAACATATTTGCAGGGTCTGATCAGGTGGATGACGTAACGGGGGTTGCCAGGAGCAACAGGAGCAAACATACTAAGAGCCACAAGGGATAGGGAGACGTGGAGAGCCATGATCGCCTACGTCCTGAAGGGACAGGGTACATAGAAGAAGAAGAAGTGAAAGAGACAACTGAAGTTCCTGGGACATGCAATGAGGAAGGAGAGCCTGGAGAACCTCATACTGACTGGACAGATAGAAGGAAGGAGAGACAGAGGAAGGCAGCGGATAACATATTTGTAGGGTCTGATCAGGTGGATGACGGAACGGGTGTTGCCAGGAGCAACAGGAGCAAACATACTAAGAGCCACAAGGGATAGGGAGACGTGGAGAGCCATGATCGCCTACGTCCTGAAGGGACAGGGCACATAGAAGAAGAAGAAGTGAAAGAGACAACTGAAGTTCCTGGGACATGCAATGAGGAAGGAGAGCCTGGAGAACCTGATACTGACTGGACAGATAGAAGGAAGGAGAGACAGAGGAAGGCAGCGGATAACATATTTGCAGGGTCTGATCAGGTGGATGACGTAACGGGGGTTGCCAGGAGCAACAGGAGCAAACATACTAAGAGCCACAAGGGATAGGGAGACGTGGAGAGCCATGATCGCCTACGTCCTGAAGGGACAGGGTACATAGAAGAAGAAGAAGTGAAAGAGACAACTGAAGTTCCTGGGACATGCAATGAGGAAGGAAACTCTGGAGAACCTCATACTGACTGGACAGATAGAAGGAAGGAGAGACAGAGGAAGGCAGCGGATAACATATTTGTAGGGTCTGATCAGGTGGATGACGGAACGGGTGTTGCCAGGAGCAACAGGAATAAACATACTAAGAGCCACAAGGGATAGGGAGACGTGGAGAGCCATGATCGCCTACGTCCTGAAGGGACAGGGCACATAGAAGAAGAATAATGATTTAATCATACAATTCTTACTAATTAACCCGTAGTTGGGGAGAAGAAGTAGATACATATTTAACCAATGACTATTTGAACGTAGATGGGTACCTCAGCGTGGTGTAATGGTTAGCAAGCTTGTCTTGCTAGATACTATTACAACTAAATAGTGAGTTCGAACCTCACTGGGTACCCCATAATTTCGGACTTGTGCCACATCTAAGCTTAGAAAATCAACTATATTAGCGTAAGTGAAACCAAATCGAATTGGAACTGGTTTCTTTGATTCACATTTCCAAGGTGATATTCATTACACCATCTGCACACCGATGCTTACAGCACCTGGTCTAAACAAGCGGTCACCTATTCCGGTACTAGCCAGGCTCGACGTTGCTTAATTTCGGTGAACGTGTAGGAACAGATATTTCAATCTGATCTGGCTGTAAACACGTTTTAATCTAGGCTTTTAGATCTATCTATCGCCCGGTTCACACTCCACCCACGTCTATTGAACAGGTTAAGAGGCTCATCCCTTGTTAACTGTTTAGGATGTGGTTTCCGGCTTTCTCTTTTCCAATCTTTTCACTATTACGTAGCCCCCTGTACATCAGTGGCGCTACCGCCTTGCTCGGGGTGATACGATTAAAAAAAAATTATATATATATATATATATATATATATATATATATATATATATTAGTGAGTATCAAAGATTATATATATATATATATATTAATGAACACTTTTAAATGTAACCCTCTCTTCTACTCTAATAGTTTCTTTTCTCGCACTTCTCGTTTTTGGAACTCCATTCCGTTTCTTCTTCTACGTGTCTTGTCCTTCCAGGACGTAGGCAATCATGGCTCTCCACGTCTCCCTATCCCTAGCGGCTCTTAGCTCGCCTTCTCCTGTTACACCACCAAAACCCCACTCTGCCATCCACTAGCTCAAGACCATAAATCTAGAATATGTATAGAAACTAGTCTGGCCACAAAATGAGGGATCAGTTTATATATTGATTATAATATAGAATTGATCTCCCATTTTATATCCACATAATTTCTTAACAGTTAGCATATATATTCTTCTTCTATGTGCCGTGTCCTTTCAGGACGTAGGCGATCCTGGCTTTCCACGTCTCCCTATCCGTGGTGGCTCTTAGCGCGCTTTCTCTTATAACATCTCGCAACTCCTGTTCTGTCATCCACCTGCTCAGGCCCTTCAAATATGTTATCCGCTGCTTTCTTCTGTCTCTTTTTCCCTCTATCTGGCCTGTTAGTAACAGGTTCTCCAAGCCCTCCTTCCTCATTGCATGTCCCAGGAATTTCAGTTGTCTTTCTGATGCTCAATATTAATTTCCTTTTCCTTTCCAAAACCTCATCATTGCTCACATGCTCGGTCTATGATATCCGCAGCATCCTTCTGTAGAACCACATTTCAGTTGCTCCGTTTACTTGCTCCAAAAGTTTAACTGCAACCTTAATTGCCATCTTCTCTTTCCTTGAATCCCATCCTTCTTCGACACTCCCTGCAACTTGTTTTTTGTTTTCACTCTAGCCCCTTACGCACAAATGGCGGCCCAGCCTTGCTTCGGGTGAAATGATAAAAAAAAACAGAAATCTATGAGACATATTCTTATAAGTATTTATAGAAAGATGTCTCACGGCCTCTGCTCCGATGAACTTAGCTCACGTGTGCCCCCTATATATGAATTTACTAGAGCCATAAGATTAGCAACTAGGTCCCACCCTTTTACTGTGAAACCAATAAAATATAAACGCAAATTCTACTTCATCAGCTTCTTTTCTCGCACTTCCCGCCAGTGGAATTCCCTTCCGTTTATTTGCTTTCCCGGCAGATACAATCTCCAAGAATTTAAATGTAAAGTCAATAGTCATCTCCTGCTTCACTAACCTGCTCCCTCTCTCTCATGCTCCTTTCTCCGTCCACTTCACTCTCATCAGTATTCTCATCCTTCTCTTACCCTCTTCCTGACACTCTTTCTCATAATTTTCCTCCTATGTAACCCCCTGCAAAACAGTAGCAGTAAAATGCCTTGCTTGGGGTGATATGATTATAAAAATAAAAACTAAATAAACCCATTTCATTTACAGAATCTTAGACTAAAATACAAACGGCTACAGTAAGGTCAGTAGACACCTCCTAACACACTAACTTCCATTCTTTCAAACACTCTTCCTACTATCAATTAATCATCATAGACAATCGCACTTACCTCCCATTAGCATGGACCAGGCTTGCCTCCCAGAAAGTAAAACACTGCGCCTCCTTGGTCTCACACTTTCAGCGGACCTCAAGTGGAATGACTATATCGAATCCATTGCTAAATCCGCTGCTATGAAAGTCGGTTCTCTGTGCAGGGCCCGGAGGTTTTTTCCGTCTGAATCTATCCTGCACATTTATAAATCTACCATCCACCCGTGCATTGAATACTGTTGCCATATCTGATTGGGTGCCCCTGCTATTCTCCTTGGGCTTCTCGACAAGGTACAGCGACTTAGGTACCGACTTAGCAGACCGCCTGCAGTCTCTCTCTCACCGGCGCAACTGTGTCTCTGTGTTCCCTGTGTCTCTTCTATAAATACTTTCACGGGTTCTGCTCCGATAAACTTAGATCACTGGTGCCCCCTAGGTTCGAATTTGCATGACATACTAGATTAGCAACTAGATCCCACCCTTTTACAGTGAAGCCGATAAAATGCAACCGCAACTTCTACTCCAACAGTTTCTTTTCTCGCACTTCCCGACTGTGGAATTCCCTTCGACAAGACTGTTCCCCGACGGCTACAATCTCCAGGAGTTTAAATGTAAGGTCAATAGACACCTCCTAACAAACTAACCCGCTTCCATTCTTTCAAACACTCTTCCAACCCACCCAACTATCTATCACCCCACTTCTGACATTTCCTATATCTAACCACTCTTCCCTATGTAGCCCCAAGCGCAGTAGTGGCAGTGGAATGCCTTGCTTGGGGTGAAATGATTAAAAAAAAAAATTAAAAAAATGGTAATTCCGATAGAAATGGTTGTTCCACTGAGAACTATACAAGAATCCTTCGCACTGAAACACAGACGGTACCAATGAAACCGTCTTGGAGAATCGTCACGAACCAGAAAGATTCAAACAAATACGAAACAAGTACCACAATGCATAGGTTAGCTGAGTCGAACACGATTTTTTTTTTAATCATATCACCCCGAGCAAGGCGGCAACGCCACTGATGTGCAGGGGGCTACGTAAGAGTGAAAAGATTGGAAAAGAGAAAGCCGGAAACCACATCCTAAACAGGGGACATGGATGAGCCTCTTCACCTGGTCAATAGACGTGGGTGGAGTGTGAACCGGGCGATAGTTTAGTCTATCCACTCCAATTGAAAATAAAAAAGGAAAAAAAGAAAAGAGTGAAAAGATTGGAAAAGAGAAAGCCGGAAACCACATCCTAAACAGGGAACAAGGGATGAGCCTCTTCACCTGTTCAATAGACGTGGGTGGAGTGTGAACCGGGCGATAGTTTAGTCTATCTACTCCAATTGAATAGAGAAGAGAATCAGGATCGAACACCCTCCACTAATTAATTGCGCTGTAAATAAATTAACTGACCTAATTTAATTTATTACCAAATATTTCTGAGTTCATAAAACTTGTTAACAAGAAAATTTTTTAGGAAATGAAAACAATTCTTGTAAAATTAATTTTCCATAAAAAAAAAAATCATACGATAACATAACAGTTTTTATAAAAACATTTTTTTCATAAAAGCAATTAAAAGCTTTTTTAATTAAACAATGTCAATGTTATTGCATTATTTTTTTTAAATATTTTACGATTTAAAATAGATTTGGGGCCCTGTCTGAACAAAATAATTATTGACGATTTAAATTCTCCAAGAACTTGTCCTTATAACTAATATGAACATTAAGCGCTATAAAAAAAAATCTTTTTTTTTTAAATTTCATAAAATTCAGTAAGAAAATAGACGTAAAAAAGAAACTTTACAATTTTAATTCATTTGTGAATAAGTCCTGAAAGTTTGATTAAAATCCGACAATTACCTCATTTTTGTAAGAGTTTTCAAATCAATGTGCTTCCACCTAAAAGAAGAAAAAAATAAATAAACCGCTCAAATTCCGCCTACTAATTTATAGTCGAATATACATTGCCGCGCAGTGGATATCGACTCGGAATGAGAAATCGAAGTACCGCATTCGAATTCCAGTTGAATTCGATGCATTCACTTACACGCAAATACCTTTGGGAAAAGTTATTACCCCCTACCCATGGGTTAAATAGCAAGACAGGTTATGTTCTATAGCCTTGCTTGACAGAGTCTACTGCAGAAAGAAATGGCAGCCTACTGCGTAAAAAAATCTTCTACCTAGTCAGTCTTATGTCGAAAGAGACATGATCGCCCAATCATGTATCACGTATGGCAATTAACTGACTAACTGAATTTATAATTATTCGTGGAGACCAGGAAAACAAGATTTTTAAAAAGAATTAAAATATGAATTTTTACATTTAAAAAATCCTTAGTCTTTCTTTTTAATAATAACAATGATTTTGAAGATAAAATTTTCTTTTTATTAGGTTTTAAAACCGAATGCATGGTCATTGGCAAAAAGGGCAGCCCAAAACGCCAAATACATGTGGGGGGTACTAAAATCGAGCAGGTACAAAAATTTAAATGCCTGGGAAGTGTTCTAACAGAAAACGGAAAGTGCGACACAGAGATCTGAAGGTGAATTGTCATGGCGAAGGAAGCATTCCAGAAGTTGAGTAAAGTATTAAGAAACAGGACAATTTCGCTAGAAACAAAGACGAGAGTACTGGATTGCTATGTGATTTCAGTTCTTCAATATGGCAGTGAATGTTGGACAATATCAACAAAGATGACGATAAAGCTTGAAGTAACTAAAATATGGTTCTACAGAAGCATATTGGATATAAAGTGGGGGATCAATTGCATATTACAATCAATATACAAATTGACCTCTCACTTTGTGATCACAGCAGTTTCTATACATTTATATTCCTGAGATCCAAAAGCACAAGGATGCATTCCAGAAGCTGAGTAAAGTATTAAGAAACAGGACAATTTCGCTAGAAACAAAGAGATTACTGAATTGCTATGTGATGACAATATCATCGAAGATGAAAGAAAGACTTGAAGCAACCAAAATTTGGTTTTACAGAAGTAAACTGGTTATAAAGTGGGGGATCATTTCCATATTAAAATCACTATACAAATTGACCGCTCACTTTGTCGTCACAGCAATTTCTATACACAAACGAAAAGAAAAAAAACGAAAAGAGAAAAGAAAAAAAAACGAAGAGAAAAGAAAAAACGAAAAGAGAAGGAAACTAGACAAAAAAGTAAAAGAAAAAAGAAACGAAAAAAAGCACAAAGATGCATTCCAGAAGCTGAGTAGAAGAAACAGGAAAATTTCGTTAGAAACAAAGAAGAGAGTACTGGATTGCTATCCGATGTCAGTTCTTTAACATGGCAGTGAATGTTGGACAATATCATCAAAGATGAAGGAAAAACTTGAAGCAACTGAAACGTGGTTCTATAGAAGTACACTGGATATAAAGTGGGGGATCAATTTCATATTACAATCAATATATAAACTGACCCCTCACTTTTTGGTCACAGCAGTTTCTATACATTTATATCCCTGAGATCCAAAAGCACAAGGATGCATTCCAGGAGCTGAGTAAAGTATTAAGAAACAGGACAATTTCACTAGAAACAAAGAAGGGAGTACTGGATTGCTATGTGAGGTCAGTTCTTCAATATGGCAGTGAATGTTGGACAATATCATGAAAAATAAAGGATAAACTTGAAGCGGCTGAAATGTGGTTCTACAGAAGGATGCTGCGGATATCATAGACCGAGCATGTGAGCAATGATGAGGTGTTAGAAAGAATGGAAACGAAAAGAATATTAATATTGAGCATCAGAAAGAGACAACTGAAGTTCCTGGGCCATGCAATGAGGAAGGAGGGCTTAGAGAACCTGATACTAACAGGCCAGATAGAGGGAAAAAGAGACAGAGGAAAGCAGCGGATAACATATTTGAAGGGCCTGACCAGGTGGATGACAGAACGGGGGTTGCGAGATGTTACAGGAGAAACCGTGCTAAGAGCCACCAGAGATAGGGAGACGTGGAAGGCCATGATCGGCTACGTCCTGAAAGGACAGGATACATAGAAGAAAAATATATATACAAACTGTTTATAATTATAATGTGGATATAAAATGGGGGATTCATTCTATATTATATTCAATATATAAATTGATCCCTCATTTTGTGACCATGCTAGTTTCTATTCTGGATTTGTGGGCTTGTGCGAGTGGATGGCATAGCGGGTTTTGGGTGGTGTAAAAGGAGAAAGCGTGCTAAGAGCCACCAGGGATAGGGAGACGTGGAAAGCAATGATCGCCAACGTCCTGAAAGGACAGGGCACATAGAAGAAGAAGAAGAAGAAGAAAAAGCATTTTTTTTTTTTAGGTTTGTTCATGTTTTTTTTTGTTTTTTTAGCGAATCATTGGACTTTGGAGATAGCTTTATTGTTACCAACATCGAGTGTTTACTACCGAATTTATTAAAAAAAGAAAAAAAAACCTTAGTTGCATAATAATATCTGACAGTATCGTCTTTTTCATCCAAATAGCAAAACTGCTATTATTATTATTAAATATTTATTCACTCCACAAACCCCAAGAAAAGAGGTGACAAGTTTGAATTTCACTGGGTGACCCACACTCAATAATAATATTATAATATTATTCTAACAATGAGTAGAAACACCGAAATGGAGAAAAAAAAAAACGGTTAAGAAAACGAAAAAGAAAATAAGAAAAAGAATCGAGAAAAAAACAAGAAAAAAGAAAGTTTGAAAAATTCACCGAAGGAAATAATGTCAGAAGAAAATTTAAAGATCTCAAATAGATTCCTAAGGGTGGGTCTCCCCTCTCCCTGCAATTATTTCGGTCACATGTTTTATTGGGGAGGAGGTATTAAAACAAAAAAAGAAAAGAAAAAGGAATGTTTCTTTCTATTGAAGTCGGTTTGTGTTGAATGACGAGTTGAAATGGCTTAGCGAAAATAACTAACAATAATTTATGACCGTCGGCCGTCAGAGTTGAAACACTTTCATAGAAGCGATTGTTTCAAGCAGACCACGTTTTTTTTTTTTGTTTCCTTCTCACACACACACACACACACACACAGGGAAAGGAAGAAGACGACATACACGGATGCATGTGTAACACAATTTTGTACCTGTTGTTTTGAATTTAATTGCCTTCACTACTGCTTCTTTTTCTAGTTGGGAAGAGTCACGTGTATTGAAGGACAGAGGGGAAAAAAGACGAGGAGAATCTAATGTAAAATGAAGAAAAAAAACGATAAAATGAAAAAACAAAGGAGAAATAGCAAAAAAGACGAAAAGAGAAACGAAAAAAGAAAAAGAAAACAGAAAGAAAAGAAGAAAAAGAAAAAAGCAAAAGAAAAAACAACGAAAAAGGAAAGAGAAAATTTTTAGAAGACGAAAAGATAACAAAAAGAAATAGGAAAGTGAAAAGAAAAAAAACGAAAAGAGAAAAGAAAAAAACGAAAAGAGAAAAGAAAAAAGAAAATAAACTAGAAAAAGAAAAAACGAAAACAGAAAAGAAAAAAAGAACAAAAAGAGAAAAGAAAAAAAACCAAAAGAAAAAACGAAAAGAGAAAAGAAAAAACGAAAAGAGGAAAGAAAAAAAACGAAAAGAGGAAAGAAAAAACGAAAAAAGAGAAAAACGAAAAGTGAAAAGAAACTAGACAAAAACTAAAAGAAAAAAGCGGAAAGAGAAAAGAAAAAAGCGAAAAGAGAAAAGAAAAAAGCGAAAAGAGAAGGAAACTAGACAAAAAGTAAAAGAAAGAAAAAGTAAGAAAAGAAAAAACGAAAACAGAAAAGAAAATCAAAGGAAAAAGAAAGAAACTAGACAAAGAGTAAATGAAAAAAGAAAAGAACCAAAAAGAAAAAAGTAAAACGAAAAAGAAAAGAAAAAAAAAATGAAATAATAGGGATGTTGCAGATATGTTTATTTATTGTCACATGACACTGACATTGAATCCGACCTTACCGTGATGCTCTATATTTTTGACCTTGAGTCAAACTAGGTTAAACATTTACAAAAGAATGAGGATCAACGAACGGAAATATTGAGAGAAAGTTAACCGAAGATTTTTTTTATCAGCGCCAGTTTAAAAAAATATGATTCAATGAAAAAGGTTATAGCAGCAAAAAAAAAAAAACAAAAAAAAACACTAATAATTAAACAAAAACATCGGGACAAAAGATTTTTGAAGATTTAAGTTGGCGGGCATGGAACCGGAAGAGTTCCACAAGCGAGAAGTGCGAGAAAAGAAACTATTACCATAGAATTTACGGTCACACCTAGCTATCTCAACTGTAAATTTTGATGCTTACCTGATCAGTTAAGTGCTACACGGTTTGGCGATCATGTCTCTTTCGAGACAGTGTGGAGTGTTAGGTGTAACAAAAAGAAAAAAAATGATTGACCAAAACTCAGAGATAAATAAAAAACAAATATTTAATTTACCAAAACGTTAAATAAAAATATTTAAAAATATACAGTTTTTGCATTCAAAAGGAAAAACAGTTTACTACTGGCAGGCGAAGTGTTACGAAGGGGAAGAAAGATACAGTACCCAGTTAAGATAGCGAAGAAGTTTAAATACTATACTTTTTGGAAATCCTTAAATGTGTATATAAAAAATAATTATTAGTTTTGTCAATGAAAGAGTCAAAAATATATATTTACCCATATAGTTCCATGAGGTTCTCTTTCAGGTTTTAGTTCGTCGGCAACTTTTCTTAGAGATTCTTTCGGTTGGATAGAAAACCATGAATCAAAGCCGGAGTTGATAATGTCAGGAAATCTTGTTAACTAACTACTCTCTTCGCAAAACATTTTTATAGTGCATAACACCTAATTTGCATATTCTAGAATCTTTTAGAATTCTCTCGATTTTACTGGAACATTCTGGCATCTTTCAAAATGTTCTATTCCTAATTTCTCTATTTTTACGACTACTTCATGAATTAAAACTTTTTTGTAATAACAAGTAGGACTCAATAGAATCCCTTACTAAAACTTTTTAGACATCATTAATATTATTTTTATATATAAATGTATCCTCGTAACAGACAGTCATGTTTTTTCGGGACAAGACTGACCAGGCAGAAGATTTTCCCGTAGAGTGGTTATTAGCCAAGGTTATAGAACTTAAGAATATTCAAATCTCCCAAGAATATTAAATTTCAGCATTAAGTAACCCATAAAAAGTTGAAATGTCGTTAAAAGAACCAAATCAAAATTTGCTCTATGATTTTTTCGATTCAAATAATGATATTGAAATGTGAAAACTTCGATTCGAACGTTCGAATCTGCACCATTGTACCATTGCTATCAAGATTCTTTCTGTTACGTTTTTATTGTATTTTTAGTTCTTACTAGCATCATAACCCGGCGTTGCCCGTGCAAATCAGAACATTTTTAATTAGATGATTAATGCAGCGTGTTGCAATTCCCGAGCGCTTGTAGTCGCCGCCTCACTTTAAAACTCAGTTATATAAAAAAAAAATTATATAAAAAATTGTTGTTTAAAAATTGTTCAAAAATTCCATTAAAAAATGTATTTTCTTTTGTTTTACATGAACGTAATTTGATGTTTTTTGTGACATTGTAAACAACATTGCGTTTGTTTTTGTTTCAAAATTACGGGGGGAAATATTTACATTTTTTGTTGACTAAATGAATTTCAGGAATTTTCGAAGAATATTTAAAAATGCAGACATTTAATTTGAGAGGAAAAAGTTACATTAATGCCACACGAATTACAGACAGTTGATTTCCTGCATGAAATATTTAGCGAAAAAAAAAAAAAAAAAAAAGCTTTTTTTTTAATTATTTTATTTATGAAGTATGAAACATTAAATCTGAAAAAAAAAAGACTTAAATAATTAAATTAACCATGGGCACTTTTTTCATTTTTTTTTACATATTTTGGTTTTGTTGGAAAAAACACTTTTTTAAAAATATTTTTGTTTCAAAATTATGGGGAAAATTTTTCACATTTTTTTGTTGATCAAATGAATTTTTAGAACGTCGGAATGAACATTAAATATAAAGGCTAATTTTTTTTTTTTTTTTAGTCGCGTTTGACACGTGTGATGTGATTTCTGTGACATATAATCTAGCAACCATCTTAGATCTTAGATGTTTTACAGAGCAAATGTAAACAATCGGCCCCATTGGCAAAAAAATTCGAAAGGGAAAATTGCTGAACTTAAACTCAAAAAGTATGTGTCGACCTGGCTTCTCTGGAGATATGTGTCCCTAGAAGGTTTGAATGGCGTAGCTTAAAAAAATGTAGGCGTGCATAGGTTACAGTTACACACAGACTCACAGATATAGATTAGATTGTGTCATAATTTGTTTGGTAAGACTAATTCTAATGGCGAATGTATCATATCTACTAACCATACGTGGTTAGTCAGTCAGTTAAGTGCAATACATGAAACACACTTGGGCGATCATGTCTGGAAAGAGACATGACTGACTGGGCAGAAGATTATCCTGAAGTAGGTTGCCATTATTTTCTGCGGTAGACTAGTTGTCAGCCAAAGCTCTAGAACCCAGACTGTTGTTATTTAACCCGTAACTCGAGGGAAGAGATGGAGTAATACCTTTCCCAAGAGTATTTGTGCGTTAGTGAATGCAGAGAATTCAACTGAAATTCGAACTCGGCTCCCCGATTTCTCGTTCCGAGTCGGTATCCACTGCACCACAACGCACATCCGACCATACGTGGTAGTTCAGAATACATTTGGAACACTCCTTGATGGCGAAAACTTTCCCTAATGAAAGCCAGTTTGAAAACTCCGAAAACTTTAACATAAATTTTTAACTGCAGAATTTTTCAGAAAAGATATCGAAAAGTTGCCTCAGATGTGGCAAGAAGTCATTGCAAATAACAACGAATGTATATACGAGGGTCATTCAATAAATAAGGTGAATTTTTCGGTATAAGGACATCTACGAGGGCCATTCAATAAATAAGGTGAATTTTTCGGTATAAGGACTCCTACGAGGGTCATTCAATAAATAAGGTGAATTTTTCGGTATAAGGACTTCTACGAGGGTCATTCAATAAATGAGGTGAATTTTTCTTCTAATATAGATAGACGCTTACTGTTTTTGTTTGTTTTTTTTAATTTTTTTTTCCTTTACTTCTTCATCAAAAGGATTTAATTTTTTTTGCAGATTGAAAAAAAAATTGACAGTTTTGGAGATTAACAAAGATGGCCAACCAAGAAGCATGCTCCAAGATTGAAAAGAGGTCAGTTATCAAGTTTTTGGTTGCTGAAGGGTGCAAACCAGGGTGCATTCATAGGAGAATGTGAACTGTGTATGGTGCCACATGTTTCATGCAAAACAAATGTCTACAAGTTGGCTAATTGTTTAAAGAAGGACGGAGTATTGTTGAGGATGAAGACAGTCCTGGGAAGCCTACAGAAGTGAGCTCTCCTGAGGTGATCGAATCAGTCAATGACTTCATTCAGTCTGACAGAAGGGTGACAGTGGATGACATTGCAAGGATTTTGAGCCTATCTGTTGGGACAGCACATAAAATTGTCCATGATGACCTTGTCTACTCATCAAGACAACGCAAGGCCTCACACAGCAGCCCAAACGGTGCAGACCATCAACGAGCTGGGCTGGGAACTGCTCCCTCATCCCCCTTAGAGCCCAGACCTTGCCCCATCAGACTTTCACCTGTTTGGTCCCTTGAAAGCGTTCACGAGAGGCACGAAGTTTGAAAGTGACGAAGAAGTCAAAAGTGCTGTGAGCGATTGGCTGAGACATCGATGAAAAGATTTTTACGCTGAAGGAATACGGAAGTTTGTGCACTGATGGGAAAAGTGTGGGACACTTCTGGGAGACTATGTTGAAAAATAAAAATAAAAGTTAGCTTCTATCTGTATTAGAAATGCTTATACTGAAAAATTCACCTTATTTATTGAATGACCCTCGTAATTGGATAAAATTGAATTGTACAGGGTGCACAGTTTGTAAAAAAGCGGTAAATTTCGGAAGACGTGAGACAAACTAATGACGACTAATGTGACTGAAGACTTTAAAACCCAAAGTAAAATTGCACACCCGCAAAAGTGAATTCAAATGACTATTCACAAATCAGTGCGAAAAGCAAATATGAATCCTGATTGGATTAAAAACAGAAAATTCATAATGACGTTGAAAATGCTCGCTGGAGCCGGTCACTTGACCAGATTTGATTACTTAAGAAGATTCTGTGACCGGTCAACAGAGTCAGATGGGAGCTGCGAGACAAAACAACTAAAATGTAACTTCAACTTCAAATCGACCCGGAGAGAAGGTCAGGTCGCACCTTGTCCTCTTTCCTTCTGCTGATTCCTTTTACTTCTACTTCCCCATCCAAAGACTGAATACATACATACGTATGCATATACTCTTTCAACAATTACTACTACGAACATTTTCTACAATTCTTGATACCCATAACTTTATCATTGAACACAAACTCTACCCTTAACCTCTTAATAATATTTCTAATTGAATATTAACTTCTACGACTTGTGTTATTTTTTCCTTTTAATAAATTTCTATTTTAACATGAAAAATGTATATTTTATTCTTACACTTTTCCACAGATTCCATCCTGCCGATAACTAATCTTCTGATAATTCTGATGATGATAACTCTGCATAAATCCTGTAGGCTGTAGGGAGTTCGGTAATGTATGATACAAGGCCGAATCAAAGAAACATTAACCAGCTCCCTACGCTACACAATTAAATTCAAAGACCTTAAGCCCTCTCTATTGAAGAACTGATCCGAACAATTATAATATAAGTATTTATAGAAAAAACACAGGGAAGCAACCTTACGACGATTGGAAAGAGTCTAAAGCCGAGTTGCCAGATCAGGAACGATAACATTGCTGATTCTGCTGTGGATTTTATCAATAGAATATGTAGAAAAACCGGAGACAGAAAGAAAAAATGCAATACATACCAAATTGACGGTAACCTTTGGTAATTGTGTGATGAACCGAAATTAGATAATAGAAAAAAATGATATAGGGTTGCACCAAAAGTGCAACATAGGGTTGCACCAAAAGTGCAACATAGGGTTGCACCAAGGTAAGTGCAATAACATAGGGTTGCACCAAAAGTGATGATTGAAGAAAATTGGTAAAAGTTGATGGAAACTTAAACACTGAAAAATTTAGTTTCCTTAATTTTCTCTCAGACTAGGAAGATGGCGAAATTATCTGGACTTGTTATTTTTAAATAGGCAGTTTTAAAATCTTATATTCCCAAAAATATTTCCGTTTTGTACGAGTGGACCATTTTACTTAAATATCGCCCAGTTAATTTCATTTCGACTTACCCTTGAAAAAGGTATTAATCCAAGTCTTCTCCCTCAACCTATGGATTGAATAGCAGGACAAGTTGGGTTCTATAGCCTTGGTTGGCAACCAGTCTACAGCAGAAATGATTGGCAACCTATTACGGAAAAATCTTTTGTCCATGTCTCAGTATCACGAATGGCACTTAACTGAGTGCTCACTGTGAAAGCGAAGTTGTGGAGAGCCATGATCACTTAAATTTTGATCTTACCTGGCACATTTTTGTGTCGGGTAGGGACCAAAATCATCTCTCAGTTGCGTCTCTGTCCTCGATGACAGAGTGCGGCTCAGTTGTAGCTCTGTCCGCGAGGACAGGGTTGCTTCTGAGAAAAATTACATTGTTCCCCGGGACCGGGCATCTACACAGCGTCCCGCGACCGCGCCACCCCATTGCAGCAGAGGGATGGACCAGGTGCTCATCACTGGGGCCAGCTCAACCGACCTTTGAGGGGAATGGGGAATTTTTGTCCCTCTACCCGTCTGTACGCGGTCGGTCGGGTCCCCACCTTGAAGAAAAGTAAAAAAAAACCCGTGTCACATCTCGCTCCAGTCGGGGAGCAGGGTAAATATATCCTTACGTTCTGATCGAATGTGGCCACTGAATTGAATTGACTCTTCTGTCACGGGGGAAGACGATATTTGACCCCAGCCGATGTGGTGTGATCTCGAAAGTTACACCCACGTAATGAGCAACGTGGCACGCGACGTTTTAACAGTGGCCCGGTAAGCGTGCCTCAATAAAAACCACTCCCGAAAAGCTGGTTGACCTTAATCACCCACGTTTGCCGAGCTCGCAAATGTCAGGTCAACCTAAACAGGGAGGAAAAAAAAAAAAAAAAAGATCCCACTAGTAGGTGTGGGATGGGTTCACTTCATCACCCACTCTTCATTCGCATAAACACCCAAATTTCAATCGTTGAACCAAATAATGTCGGTTTCTTGATTAAGATATTTGCGTGTTCCAAACTGTCGGTGTTCTCATACATGTAAAAAGCAGTGGTTTAACATTTCTTTTCAAGGTAGGAAAAATCTTTCCATTTAAAGGGTGGACGCAACACGATCTTCTTTAGTTTAAATAGTTATTGAATCAGCAGATCATAACTGAGGAGAAATAAATTGATACGTGAAGATAAGATTAGCATGTTGGCTTTACTAAATATTACAAGTGGGGTACCTAATCGGGGTGCCGACTTCAAATTCCAGTTAAATTCCTTGCATTCACTTACGCACAAATACCCTTGGGAAAGGTATTAATACGTCTCTTTCCAGTTATGGGTTAAATAATAAAACAGATGATTGCCAGCCAAGGCTATAGAACTAAATTTACCGCAGAAAACAATGCCAAGCTACTGCGGGATAATCTTCTGCCCAGTCAGTCATGTCTCGAAAGAGACATGATCGCCCAAACGTGAATCACGTATGGCATTTTACTGACTGAATAAATATAATACTTGGAAACATGATTAAGGCTTTTACTGGGCGTAAATTGGGGGATCAGTTTTATATTGTTATGAAGTAATAAACTGATCCCCCACTAATTAATACGTAATAATATAATACATCTCTTCCCCCTCTAGCTATGAGTCAAATAACAGGACAGATTGGGTTCTATAGCCTTGGCTGGCAACCATTCTACCGCAGAAAGTAATGGCAACCTACTGCGGGAAAATATTCTGTTCAGTCAGTCTTGTCTCGAAAGAGACATGATCGCCCAAGCGTATATCACCTATGGCATTTAACTGACAGACTGACTGATCCCCCACTTTTTGCCCAGTAGAAGCCTTAATCATGTTTTCAACTATTATATTTAGTTATATTACAATTTAAAAAAAAAATGAAAACAATTCTTTTAAAATTTTATTAGTTATCGAAAAAAAAAAAAATTATCAGACTATAATATCCTTATTTTTTATTTATTCAAGCAATTAAAAGTTTATCAAATTAAATAATATCAGAGTTTTATTGCATTTTTTTTATTTTACTCTTCCCAGCAGATTGCCGAATACAGAGGCAAAATTTAAAAAAAAATATATATATATATATATATATATATAGATGATTTATATTCCTCAATGAGTCCAGCATTTAATTAACAAAATTATAGACCGCAACACTTTGAAATTTATTAAAATTTCACGGATTTACGTAGGGGAGGGGCAAGAGAGGTAAAAAAATGTTTTTACCAAGATTTTTAAAAAGTAATAATTTAAAAAATAATTTCATTCATTTTTGAATGAGTACTGAAAGTTTCATTAAAATCCGACAATTATTTGATTTTTGTGAGTATTTCCAAATTAATGTTTTTGTCACCGGATAAAAAGTGGGTGATGTCATGATTACATTGTCCATTGTAAACAGTCGTAAGGTTTTGGTTACTCGCTAACTCAAATCAAAACAAGATTTTCTGCCAAAATTTCGAAAATGTTAGAAGGGATTCAAATTTTTTTTTTTTAAATAATGCAACCAGACTGGCAACTGGGTCCCACCCATTCACAGTCAGGTTAGCCAAATGCAGACGACAATTCTACTCCTGCAGCTTCCTCTCTCGCACTTCCCGCCTGTGGAACTCGCTCCCGTATTCTTGCTTTCCTGACGGCTACAACCTCCAGAAATTTAAATGCAAAGTCAATACTCATCTACTAACCACTGGACTCTAGCTCTCTCCCCATCCCCGTATAACCTTCCCTTTCTCTCCACCTATGTATCTGTCATCACACCTGCATTCTCAGCTTTCGATTGTTCCTTTCTAACTAGTTTGTACTCCTCACACTTTTCTAATTAATCTTTTTACATTTATGCAACCCCCTGCACATCAGTGGCGTTTCTGCCTTGCTCGGAGTGAAATTATTAAAAAAAAAAAAAAAAAAAAAAAAAAATTAAAAATTACTTTGATCTTTCCTCTTAATAATAATAATAATAATAACATTTAGTTTGAAAAAGTTCGTTTTTATTAAGTTTGGGACCTTTTTTTATTCCTATTATATTGTTTTTTGGCTTTTTTAGCGATTTAGTGGAGGTTTGTGGTGCATTGGATATCGGCTCGGAACGAGAAATCGGGGAGCCGAGTTCGAATTCCAGTTGAATCCATTGTATTCACTTACGCGCAAATACCCTTGGAAAAGGTATTAATCCGTCTATTCCTTCCAGTTATGGGTTAAATAGCAGGACAGATTGGGTTCTACAGCCTTGGTCAGCAACCAGTCTACCGTAGAAAGCAATGGCAACCTACTGCAGGATAATCTTCTGCCCAGTCAGTCGTGTCCCTTTCGAGACATGATCGCCCAAACGTGTATCACGTATGGCACTTAACTGACTGACCTAAATTGAAGGGAGCAATTCAAGAAAAACGCCAAGAATTCGAGGACAGAAAAGGTGTTGTTTTCCATCAGGCTAATGCCACCCCTCGCGTTTCGTTGGTGACCCGGCAAAAATATTTTCCAACTTGGCTGGGATGTGTTTAGCCCTACCATCATATTCAGTAGCCATTGTTTTTTTCGGATTTGTTATTTATTCACGACTTGCAAATTAGATTCATTAGTAAAAAATGTATTTTGTGCAACGAATTGGTTCATATTTAGGCATTATTTTATTTTTATTTCCCTTATAGACTAAACTATCGCCCGGTTCACACTCCACCCACGTCTATTGAACAGGTGAAGAGGCTCATCCCTTGTTCCTTGTTTAGGATGTGATTTCCGGTTTTCTCTTTTCCAATCTTCTCACTCTTATGTAGCCCCCTGCACATCAGTGGCGTTACCGCCTTGCTCGGTATGATATGATTAAAAAAAAAAAAAAAAGCATTAAACTTTCTGGACTACCCAATATTACTTTTCGTATTTAAGATTTCAAGACGTCTCTTTTAATGAATCATCCTAATTCCAAAATAAATAACTTATCTAAGCAATCCTAATCCAAAAATAAATGAATAAATACTGCATACCGTAGGAGATAAACTTTATATTTATAAAAATGTCGTATTTATTCACGATATAATCATCATTATTGTTTTACGAGTGGGTCTGTGACGTCAAAAATGACAGTAAAACATCACTTTTCTTTTACTTTTTTTTTCTTTTTCTTTTCAATTGGAGTAGATAGACTAAACTATCGCCCGGTTCACACTCCACCCACGTCTATTGAACAGGTGTAGAGGCTCATCCCTTGTTCCCTCTTTAGAATGTAGTTTCCGGTTTTCTCTTTTCCAAATCTTTTCACTCTCACGCAGCCCCCTGCACATCAGTGGCGTTACTGCCTTGCTCGGGGTGATATGATTAAAAAAAAAAATTATATTGATATGGCGTCTAAAATGATAGCAACATATACAATAGTCTACCTACTATTGAGTACTTTACATTAAACTTAAATAAAAACAAAAACGAATCTGAGCTGCAATTCTAAAAACGTAATTTATGCTCTAAAATTTAATGAACGCACAAAAATATGCGTGGGGGTAACACAAGGCCTGAATAAAAGAGTAGCCCTGCACAGGAGTAACATTAAACTAGCCAATAACAGGAAATTACATGTCTCCCAACGATTACATGAATGTAGTGGAGGTAAATTCAGAGTAATCCCTATCTACCAAAATGCAGATTATGACACGCTCATGATGCAGGAAGAAATATTCATAAAAAATACAAGCCTTCCTTCAACAAAACATGAAAAACCTAACACACACGCACACAAATTCAAACGCAATCAAAAAAAAAAACAACATTCGCGAACCGTTGCAAAAAATAATATTCCAAAAACAACAAAAAGAACTAGATGACCTTTAGAGTAGAATTGGATCAAAATCGCTGAAACAGGTTTTGGAGTATAAAGACGAAATCAAATTTCGAATGTCAGTGTAAAAAAAATTATGACCAACAAAAGGTGACGGAAGAGACTTAACGTGCGAGTTTGGAGAAAAAAAGAAAAAAAAAGCACGTGCGCATATGAACTTTCTGACCTGCTCACAGCTTCTATCTCCTTCACCCTATATATATATATATATATATATATATATATATATATATATATTTATTTATTTATTTATTTATTACACACACACACACACACACACGATGCTTTGGCCATCATAAAAACAAACTGATCTCCATAGGTAAAGTCACAAGTTTATTTGCCTGAAGAGAGTCAACTTTAGACTCGAAACACGTGTAGTGACACAAATACCATTATGGACAAGTAATATATCATACAAAGAAGCAAGTAATATTAATAATAATATTAATAATAACAACAACAATAAATTTACACTTTAAACAAAGCGTTCAAGGCTTTTCTGACTTTTTTCTAATTAATATATATTTATTTATCTGTAAATTCAGATAAAATTTAGAGGGGAAATAGATATATATTATTAAGTTAGAACATGTGCAAACTACTACAAAATTATACATTTTGTTTTGACATTAAAAAAAAAAGTCTCATCAAGTAGTTAACAATAATGGTAATATTAGTTTGTAGTTTTCACAGGTTCTAACGTAATAATTAATAATAAATATTCATTGCTCTATTTTTATAATGAGCACTGTTTTTAAATTAATGTTTGAACGTTGCAATTATTTTTTTCGTTCTTATTCATTTAGAGATTATATATTTCTTCATTAATCGACGACATAATTACTGCAAAAAAAAAAAATAATGTGGTACTGTTCAAGAGCAAACACGCGGCAAAAGCCTTCAAAACTGACAGTAAAAGAAATAAACAAAGCCGACGTTGTCATGTTATTGTCTCTCTTCATGAGCGTAACAGGAGGGATATATATATTTTAATTTTTATCTACAGGTAATCTTAGAATATTCGAATTTTTATTCTTGTTAAAAAAAAGCAGTAATCTAACATTATAAGATCTAACTCTTATGAACATCGAGTGAACTTAAATTCAGATCTGTTAAACTATATATGCAAAAATTAAAACAGACATTATTTCATGGCTAAGCGGAAATGTAGGCCTATTTCAGGCGAACCATCATCAGCTTCCGTCTTCATTGTACAAAAGATTTTACACGAATCTTCTGTACAATAAAGACGGAAGCTGAAGAAAGTTCACCTGAAATAGGCCTACATTTCCTCTTAACCATGAAATAACGTGTGTTTTCATTTTTAAATATATTTGCTCTATACATATTTAGATACATATATATTTAGAGCTCTCCTAGAGAGTTATCCCACCACTTTATGCACAGGACACTCCTTTGAATTCTTCTATATCTATACCGCATGTTATATATACCGTCATATCACGTTGAATACACCGGTTCTCGCTCGATCACCGAAGTTAAGCAACGTTGAGCCTGGTCAGTACTAAGATGGGTGACCGCTTGGGAATACCAGGTGCTATAAGCGTTATTGACGGATGGGCGTTGTGGTGCAGTGGATGTCGGCTCGGAGGGGGAAATCGTTGAGCCAAGTTCCAATTCCAGTCGAACACTTTGCATTCACTTACGCACTGGTACCCTTGGGAAAGGTATTAATCCGGCTCTTCCCTCCAGTTATGGGTTAAATAACTAAGGTCTGTTGTTCATGCGATCTGTAGCAGACTTCTGCTCCGATTGTTTGTTATCAGCAGTTCCAAAAAGTGTGGATGGTGCTATACTAAACCTTCACCACTTTAAACAATTCTTTGTGTGGTAGTCTGTGTTAGACGCTCATACGTCGAAATCGACGGGAGAGTCCATAATATATATATATATATATATATATATATATATATATATGCACGCACGCACACAAAAACAGTCAGTCAGCTAAGTGATACACGTTTGGGCGATCATGTCTCGAAAGAGACACGACTGACTGGGCAGAAGATTATCCCGCAGTAGGTTGCCATTGCTTTCTAGACTGGTTGCTGACCAAGGCTATAAAACCCAATCTGTCCTGTTATTTAACCCATAACTGGAAGGAATAGACGGATTAATACCTTTCCCAAGGGTATTTGCGCGTAAGTGAATGCAATGAATTCGGCTGAAATTCGAACTCTGCTCCCCGATTTCTCGTTCCGAGCCGATATCCAATGCACCACAACGCACATCCTATATATACAAACAGTCTTCATAATAAGATTGCTAAAAAAAATAAATAAAAATAATTGCTAATAAAAATATTATTATAGAAAATTTAGAAATAAAATGTAATTATTTTTATTTAATGTATTTTACTTGTGGGATTTTGTCAGTTCTTCAACTTTCGATAGCAACATTTAGTAACATCCAAAAGAAAAAGATTTAAAAACTAAAAATAAAAAATGAGGCGGCCTCTCGTCCGAAATTCCGTCATAACAATAATATTGTAATTGCTGGATAGGTGGAGCTTGTGTTGATAAGGTTTCTAGTTTTATCTTTGTGGGACAAAGATTTTTATCAAAGAGCAAGAAGACAGACGACTTCTACTGTAAAAAAAAAAAGGATTTACACGAACGAAAAAAAAATTGACCCCAGGATGACATCAAAATCTGAGAAAATGTTTCATTCTTTAATAGTCAGTTGCATTTTTTTAAAAATTTGGAACGTATATAAATGAAGGTAAAAAAAGCAAATTTTGATAAGATAGCGAGGGTCTCAAAGCAATGCTTGTGGACCCCAATCATGTTTTGGATTTGGACAAAAAAATGATCCCAAAATGACATCAAACTCTGAGAAAATGTTTCATTCTTTATAGTCAGTTGTGTTTAATGTAATTTGTAACGTAAATGTACGTAGAAAAAAGCAAATTTTGATAAGATAGCGAGGGTCTCAAAGCAATGCTTGTGGACCCCAATCATGTTTTGGATTTGGACAAAAAAAAAATGATCACAGAATAACGTCAAAATCTGAGAAAATGTTTCATTCTTTAATAGTCAGTTGCATTTTTTTTTAAATTTGGAACGTATATAAATGAAGGTAAAAAAAAGCAAATTTTGATAAGATAGCGAGGGTCTCAAAGCAATGCTTGTGGACCCCAATCATGTTTTGGATTTGGACAAAAAAATGATCCCAAAATGACATCAAACTCTGAGAAAATGTTTCATTCTTTATAGTCAGTTGTGTTTAGTGTAATTTGTAACGTAAATGTACGTAGAAAAAAGCAAATTTTGATAAGATAGCGAGGGTCTCAAAGCAATGCTTGTGGACCCCAATCATGTTTTGGATTTGGACAAAAAAAAAATGATCACAGAATAACGTCAAAATCTGAGAAAATGTTTCATTCTTTAATAGTCAGTTGCATTTTTTTTAAAATTTGGAACGTATATAAATGAAGGTAAAAAAAAGCAAATTTTGATAAGATAGCGAGGGTCTCAAAGCAATGCTTATGGACCCCAATCATGTTTTGGATTTGGACAAAAAAAATGATCCCAAAATGACATCAAACTCTGAGAAAATGTTTCATTCTTTATAGTCAGTTGTGTTTAGTGTAATTTGTAACGTAAATGTACGTAGAAAAAAGCAAATTTTGATAAGATAGCGAGGGTCTCAAAGCAATGCTTGTGGACCCCAATCATGTTTTGGATTTGGACAAAAAAAAAAATGATCCCAGAATAACGTCAAAATCTGAGAAAATGTTTCATTCTTTAATAGTCAATTGTGATTAGTTTGTAACGTATATAAATGTAGCTAGAAAGAAAAAATGTTGATAAGATAGCGTGGGTCTCATAGCAATGCCCGTGAACCCCAATCATGCTTTTGATTCAAAAAAAAAAAAAAAAAAAAAAAAAAAAAAAAATGATCCCAGAATGATGTCAAAATCTGCGAAAATGTTTCATTCTTTGATAGTCAGTTTAGTTTAGTTTAATTAGTAACGTATATAAATGTAGGTAGAAAAGACCTAATAAGATAACGAGGATCTCAAAGCACTGCCCGTGGACCCCAATCAGGTCCCCCTCCCCCGGTCGGAGCGGGTGTACGCACCGACTCTGCAATGATCAGTAGCCATCCACTCCACATTTGATTAGAGTTTTATTTTCTCACGAGTAAACGATGAAAGCTTCAGAGTTTATAGAGAATTTCACACACAAAATGGAATTTCAGTTAACCAAATTTTTTTTTTTAAAGAAAACATCAGCAACACACGCTCTTCTATTTTTGGTAAGTTATCTCTCAAGTATGTTTATTCGTTTACCACAGCAGCGATGATGGACGGCGTTCGATATGGCGACTTCTGCCAGAAAAAGCTATTTGATGTGGATCCGACAGTGGGACCACGAAAGAATACCTCGGACAACGGATTTAACATATTGTTTAACATATTGTATTTAACAAGGAAAAATAAAATTACAAGAGTGGCAGTAAGCCACGGTTACCTGCTCCCGGAACTACTGCCATGAGAGTATAAATCTTATGGTTTAAATAATGACTAGAAGTGTCAGTGAGCACGCGCCCACAACACTATTTTAAACGATTTCCAATTTTTTTGTTTTGCTTTATATAATCGTTTCACTCCAAGCAAGGCAGTCCCGCCACTTGTGTGCAGTGGTTTACTGTGAGACCAAAAAAAAAAAAAAAAACTAAGAAAAAACAATTTACTGGGGATATCGAAAAAAGGAATCAAGAAGATAGATGACAATTGACTTTGCACTTAAACTTTTAGAAATTGTAGCTATCAGAGAAGCAAGTATATGGAAGGAAGTTCCACAGGCGGAAAGTGCGAGAAAAGAAACTACTAGAGTAGAAGTGAGGATTACATTTGACTATTAAACAGTAAAAAAGTGGGACCTAGTAGCCAATCTAGTAGCATGTGGTCGGGGCACCAGGGAAAGAAGATAGAGCAGAAGCCATGATAATATTTGCTCGTTCAAAGTAACCTCTGCGGCTAGCACACCTTTCTATCAGTGTCACTCTCTCAATATATCCCTCTCTCTTGTTCACACACACACACACACACATATATATTAGTCATTCATACACAAGCTTGTTTCGCTGTATCACAGCTCATCAGTGAGTCTAGACATCCACTTGCTTCTGGCCGGGATCGAAACCTGACCGATTTGGTGTCAGTCGGAGTCGAGTTTAAAAGTGTTCAATACAATTATATTATACAAACTGAACCAATGCTGCTTTGTTATTCCCTATGAGCATAACAGGAGGGATATATATATATATATATATATATGTGGTTAGGTTTTGAAGGCTGTCACAACGCATTGTGACAGCCTTCAAGACCTAGCCATACACCAAATATACGCAATGCATGCTTCAAGCAAATTACAAAACTTTAATATATATATATATATATATATATACTAGCAGTATAGCCCGGCGTTGCTCGGGTGTAATGAAATCTTTTCATTTTTTTCTTGAAAATTTACACAGTTGTAATATAAGCGTCTGCGAGTGTTCTTACCTAGGTTTTGTGTTGTGTGATAAATATCAATAATCGAAAAAATCGGGTTATAGAAGGAGTGGTCCGATTTTAATCAAATTTGATACACTCATAGACAAAGACATAAGAAACGTTATTCAGAAGTTTCAAGGTTACAGTTCTTACAATAGTGCAGAAAATCGATAATATATATATATATATATATATATATATATATATATATATATATAAGGCAAGATGCTTGTGTGTGTATGTCTGTTTATCTGTCTGTATTTTTTCAGCCCTTTTAGTTTTTGCTTCAGGTTTGGCTCTAAGTAGGTATAATTGTAGTTCTTAGTCTCAGCCATGATACCATTTACTCAGAGGACTTATTTAGCCTTCAAAATTCAGTTTACGAAGAAAAAAACTTATTTGATATCGATACCAGGAAATCAAAATTTGACTTACATCCATTCATTTTTCTTTCAGTCTACGGTTTCACTTTAACTGGAAACAACTATTGCTTTTTAGTCTTTCGTGCCAACGTCCAAAGAGTCTGAGTCCCAGGACCATGGATTAGTTTTAAAGCTTTTATTATACCCGAGCAATGCCGGGCTATACTGCTAGTTAAAAATAAAATGGATTGCACTTTCATCCAGTTTCATATTTGTGACTTTTCACAATCTATATCTGAAAAATCTTTAACCGTAGCCGTAAATTTGGCTAAAAATTACTGTCCTATCAGTGACCAAGACATCAACATCATCAAACAGGGCCAGGAATCTATTTTATTTTATGATGACTGCCTGTGGGCTAGGAAAAGCAACTCTGATTGCTGCATCTCTATGGAGACATTGTGCAGAGGCCCGAAATTTGGTAGGGCTTTTTTTGCTCTGGAATCTTAGGCACATCTTCGAGTTATGTAACACCAGACTTTACTGATACAACAGGTGATAATCCTCCACAAAACTAATCCTTAAAAAAACGGATAAACTCAGAAAGGAATTAATAAAATTTTTCAAAAACCACAATCTTAACATTCCAACCATCACTAACGCTAAAGTCGTAAATTTCTTAGATGTTACCTTTGACCTTTGACCTGAGCAATGGTCTGTACAAACCATACACTAAGAACTCACATAACCAAACATACATGAACAGGGAATCAAATCAGCCCCAGAGAATCACCAACAATCTACACAATTCTATCCAATTTTGTTTAAGCACCAACTCTAGCAATAAAGAAATTTTTTGACAATTCTAAAATTAAATACATTAATAATTTACTCTTTTAGAATATTCGACACTCTTTTAGAATATTCGACACTCTTTTAGAATATTCCGTTAAAAACAAGGTAGGCAGAAATAAGTAGGAATCACGTAAGCCTAACATTATTTGGTTTAATCCACCCTTCAGTCGTAACGTCTCAACTAACATTGTTAAACTCTTCCCTTAACTTAATTCACAAACATTTCTACCATTCATCCACACTAAAAAAAAAAATTCCTAACAAAAACATGTCAAAGTTATAGTTATGTTAAAAACATAGATAAATATATTTCACAACAAAATGCTATGATATCAAATAAATATTTGGCCCATATAAACAACATTCGTCACCCAACTAATAACAAAAATGACACTTCTAAAAATAATTGCAACTGCCAAAAAAAATAAAACCTGCCCAAAGAATGGCCAATGTATGTCTGAAAGTATTGTTTATAGTGTTCCAATTCATTCGGATGATAATGATATTAAATTTTACTTTGGAAGCACTTCTAACGAGTGGAAGATAAGATCTAACAACCACATGTTGTCTTCAAACAACAAAAAATACAGAAGTACTGCTTTACCCATATATTGTTGGAAATCAAAAAACAGAAGAACCCAATTATTACTTGGAATATCATAGCTAAATCCAAACATTACAACGGAAAAAAAGTTAAATGTGATCTATGCCTTTTAGAATAACTTGTCACCTTAAACTGGATTCTCCAATTTCTCTTTCCGAGCCGATAGCCAATCCACCACAACGTATATCCACACCATTTTATTCATTTAAGATCAACGAATGCTTATTTAAGAAAGCATATCGACCGTAAAAAAAATAAAAAATACCACTTTTATTGCATTGGTCCGTCCGGAAAATTCATGTTAATTTATAGTCGTTCATGTTCCAATAGGGGAGAACACGTCAAATTTATCGACAGATACAATATACTTACATTTCCAATTAAAATCTTCAAACTGTCTCTTGAAAAAAGAAAGCTTAAAAATTTCTTAATTCACATCCCTTTAAGAATAGATTATAAGGTGCATTTTAGAGACCTTTTTTAATCGTTTCACCCCATGCAAGGTAGTAATGCCACTGATGCACAGGGGGCTACATGAGAGAAAAAGATTAGACTGAAGGAGAGTAAAGAGAAAGATGAACCAGTTACAGGGGGTGTCAGAGAAGGGAGCAAAAGAAGGATGGGAATACAGGTGAGATGACAGTTGCAAAGGGAGAGAGAAAGGAAAA
>JBBBDQ010001569.1:1820000-1828536 GCA_037127315.1 Ascarosepion bandense
TCACTTTTAAAAGCGTACAAACCAGTGGGAACGACAAGCCTCATAATGTCATATTTTATCGCCATTGCTGAGTCGATTAACATGATACCAATTTCACCCAGGGAAAAATAAATTGCAAGAATCTCAAAACTCAATAAATCATATATCAAGATTGAAGACACTAAATTGGTTATTGGAAAAACTCAAAATTTAAAGATCACTCTACAACCGCCCCCAATCAGAGGCCTTGCTGCCAGATGCAGTTTACCATCATGCCAAGGACAGACAAAATTCAAGAACATTGTGCTTAATATCTGTTGTCAGTACTTGATGTGCATTGTGGTGCAGTAGATATTAACTCGGAATGACAAATCAGGGAGCCGATTTGTAATTTTAGTTGAATTCCTTGCGTTCACTTATGCACAAACACCCTTGGGGAAAGGTATCAATCCATCTCTTCCCTCCAGTTATGGGTTAAATAATAGGACAGATTGAGTTCTATAGCCTTGGCTGGCAACAAATCTACCACAGAAAGCAATGGTAAACTACTGCGGGATAATCTTCTGCCATGTCAGTCATGTCTCTTTTGAGACATGATCGCCCAAGCATATATCACGCATGGCACTTAACTGACTTTTGTCATATTTGGGTAAGAGCTGCCCAGCCCTTACTTCCTCGTCTTGATAGAACCATAGTTGAAAACATGATTAAGGCTTCTACTGGACATAAAGTGAGGGATCAGTTTTATATTGTTATGAAGTAATAAACTGATCCCTCACTAATTACTACTTAATAGTATATACATATTTTCCTCCTCTAGCTATGAGTCAAATAACAGGACAGATTGGGTTCTATAGCTTTGGCTGGCTACCAGTCTATCACAGAAAGTAATGGCAACCTACTGCGGGATAATCTTCTGCGCAGTCAGTCATGTATCTTTTGAGACATGATCGCCCAAGCGTGTATCACACATGGCACTTAACTGACAGACTTGTCATATTTGGGTAAGAGCTGCTCAGCCCTTGCTTTCTTGTCTTGATAGGGACCATAAACATCTCAGAGTGCTTTAGGATAATAAATCATTCTCCTCCCTTCAACCTTTCTTTCCACAGGTAGGACGTGGCTTCCAAATTTCTTGTTCAACTCGATATCCCCTGCACCACAACGCACATCCTTGAATGAATAGGGTAGTGAGATTATTAATTTGCACACAAAAGAACTTAATCCAAGTACCTATATATCGGGATGTGCGTTGTGGTGCAGTGGATATCGGCTCGGAACGAGAAACCAGGAAGCCGAGTTCGAATTCCAGTTGAATCCATTGTATTCACTTACGCGCAAATACCCTTGGGAAAAGTATTAATCCGTCTCTTCCTTCCAGTTATGGGTTAAATAGCAGGACGGATTGGGTTCTATAGCCTTCGTCGGCAACCAGTCTACCACAGAAAGCAATGGCAACTTACTGCGGGATAATCTTCTGCCCAGCCAGTCATGTCTCTTGCGAGACATGTTCGCCGAAGTGTGTATCACTTATGGCACTTAACTGACTGACTGAATATAATGGTTGGAAACACAAGGTTTCTACTGGGCATAAAGTGGGGGATCAATTTTACATTGCTATGAAGTAATAAATTGATCCCCCACTTATTACTAATTAATAATATAATACATCTCTTCTCCCTCTAGCTATGAGTCAAATAACAGGACAGTCTACCAGAGCAAACTGAAGCCTGCACATTAAATTTTATAACGTTATTCTGAAGGGAACTTTTTTCAGTATCTAAACTTATTTGTAAATGGAACTTTGTCTCTGTGTGTGCGTGTGTCCATTACCTATAGACTCTGAAATGGCTGAACCGATTTTCTTGAAAATTTACACAGTTGTACTATAAGTGTCTGCGAGAGTTCTTAGCTAGGTTTTGTGCCGAGGTACCCCCGATAAATATCGAAAATCAATAAAATCGGGTTACAGAAGGAGCGATCCGATTTTAATCAAATTTGATACATTCATAGACAAAGACATAAGAAAGTTTCTATTCAGAAGTGTCAATGTTGCAGTTCTTAAAATAGTGCAGAAAATCGATAATATATATATATATATATATAAAAGGCAAGATGTTTTTGTGTGTGTCTGTTTATCTGCCTGTATGTTTGTATTTTTTTCAGCCCCTTTAATTTAGTTTTTGCTTCAGTTTGGCTCTAAGTAGTTATAATTGTAGTTCTTAGTCTCAGCCATGATACCATTTACTCAGAGGATTTATTTATCCTTCAAAATTCAGTTTACGAAGAAAAAAACTTATTTGATATCGATAGCAGGAAATCAAAATTTGACTTACATCCATTCATTTTTCTTTCAGTCTACGGTTTCGCTTTAACTGGAAACAGCTATTGCTTTTTAGTCTTTCGTGCCAACGTCCAAAGAGTCTGAGCTCCAGGATCATGGATTAGTTTTAAAGCATTCATTACACCTGAGCAACGCCGGGCTATACTGCTAGTCTTTGTATAAATTCAATCTCTTCAATGACACACAACACCAGAATGTGGCACAACATGGAATGATATTTATCTACCTCTCCACAAAGGCAGAATGTGGCACAAGGCCTTTCCAATGTGGGGCATCAAGTCCCTAAAGCCAGGGAAAATATTTATTGTCTAATATTCCCCAGACAAGAGACTACCCCTCGGCAGTGTCCCGACTGGGTTACTGTGCCTTCAGGCAGAGAGAGTTCAACAAGGCAAGGGTTCGTGCAGACGCAAAACATAGAACACAGACAGAAGTCTGAGTATGTTTTATAAACTTTATAATTAATAAATATATAATAATTCTGCTTGTTCCTTCCTTAGTTACTTAGTTCCTCCATCCGTTACACCACTTACTCTCTATGTGAGCTTTTCCTTCCCCTCTATCTTTCTAAACACTACTCTCCTCAACCTTTCTCTCACCTTTGCCAAACAGAGGGGTAATAAAGAGTGAGAGAGTAGGAGGAGAGAGCCTATAGTATTACCGTATCAGTAGCAGCTTAAACTCGTGGTTTTAACAGTAATTGTGCGTGTGTATATGTGTGTGTACTGTACAATATAGTAAAAATAGGTAGGTTTGTTGCCGTATCCCGCGACCTAATAACAAAATTTCTGGCCTTTACACCCTTGGCCATTACTCAGTTGGTCTTTTCTGTTTACAATGGACACAGGAGCCATGATTTTTCAGTTATAAAAAAAAATATTTTCTCTTTCAAAATCTCTCACAAAATAGTGTACAGTATTTTGGTTATGGTCTGTGCATACGCCACTTAATATAAGATTATAGTAAAGTAGCTTCTATGGACATTACTTTTCTAGATATTTTAATAAAATTACACTCTGTGTTATCGTTATTTTATTATCCAATACCTTTATGTTTGAAGACGTTACTATCATTTGTAGTATGACAAAGTAAAATTTTTCCAGGAAATCATAATTATCCTTCTATGGAAATTCCATGGGTTCCGCTAGTAATTAATAATTAATTTTATAAACTTTATATACTTAATATTTATGGTCATGTGATCCCAGTAGCACAATTGATTCTATGATTAGATTTGTAGTCTGAGGATCCATGTTCATTCACACATGTTGGTATCGTCTCTTTTTTCCTTCATAACAATATATATATATATATATATATATATATATATATATATACTAACACAGTAAGAAAAAGGCCAACCAAAACCCAATAAAAATGGGTCAACCAAAATGACAATAAGAAACCAACCCATTATAAAGTAATTAAGTGGACATGTGCTCTAAAAGGAAACTAACACAATAAAAACAATAAAAAGAAAATCAACCACCTACAAATAATACAACATTAAAAAAGTCAACACAACAAAACCAGCTAAAAGCAACTAACCCCCTATAGAAGCCCTCACATACAAAAATATCTGATTACACCAAGCACCATAAAATAAGAATAAACATAGTTTGTAAATCTTCACAAAAAGTAGTTTCAATAGCTTCAACAATACTAAACACTGTGAATATTTAATAATAACTGAAACAACAACAGATGGAAATTAAGCCTTGATGAGTGAGGACATTATAATGGTGCTTTCACAAAACTCTAAAGTTGCCATGACTCTACTCAGTTAAGTGACAAGCTTCTCTACATTAATCCTATTAACACTATCTTTATATCAACCACTTTACAATAAAAACCTGCTCGCCAAAATATCTTTAAACAAGTAAAAAATATATTGTCACTAAGCATTATCACAACTCAACACACACACACATATATATATAATTTGTAAATGAGTTATTATGCAAATTAAGTTTCTACCATGTGGTATCTTCATACAATTTGCAATAACTGATTTTACCATTTTTTTTTTAAATGCTAGCATAAACAGGGATTTTTTTTTCAATTTGGGCAGCAATCTTTCATTTAAACATGTTTTGTTAAAAACGACCAACAAGGAAGATTTTATTCATTTTTAATTTAATTTTTTCAGTATTCTTACATGTTTCCTTTTTGCTGCAGATAAGGAATGTAAAAATGCCCCATAATTTTTTACTTTTCAAGTGCTTTCAGCCTCTTCATAGGCCATTTTCAAGGTTGCTATTTTTCTAGTGCTATGTTCTCATGTTTGACTGTAATGTAATTATAGTTATATATATATATATATATATATATATATATAAAAGGCAATCTGTGAGTTTGTGTGTGACTGTAACCTGTGCACACCTACATTTTTTAAGCTACTCCATTCAAGCTTTCTAGGGACACATCTACAGGGAAGGCAGGTCGACACTTACTTTTTGAGTCTTCAGCAATTTTCCCTTTCCCAATATTTGGCCAATGGAGCTGACTGTTTACATTTGCTCCGTAAAACACAGAAATCAAATCACACGTGTCAAACGCGACTAAAAAGATTTTATTAAAAATTTAAGAAAAAAAAAACAAATGAGCTTTTATATTTAATTTTTATTCCGATGCTTTAAAAATTCATTTGGTCAACAAAAAAATGAATATTTTCCCCGTAATTTTGAAACAAGTAATATTTTTAAAAAGAGTGTTTTTTTTTCAAGAAAAAACAAAATATGTAAAAAAAAGTGCCAATGTTTAATTTAATTATTTAAGTCTTTTTTTTTCAGATGTAATATTTCATACTTCAGAAAATAAAGTTTAAAAAATATCAAGCTTTTTTTTTTGTTAAATATTTCATGCAGGAAATCAACTGTCTGTAATTCGTGTGGCATTAATATAAAATTTCTGCTGAACTGTGAGCGTAATAGTTTTTATATTTCTAATTTCAGTAAAACAAAATTTTTATTTTTATGTTAAATTCATTTAGTCAACAAAAAATCTAAATATTTTCCCCAAATTAAATTTTTTTTTATTTTATTTAGGCAGCAATCTTTTAAACATGTTTAAATGAAAGATTGACTTCAATATACACATTTATATAAAAGTGTACATTGAAATCAACATCTAGTGAGAAAGACAATGAGGTTGGCAGTCCCTCATTGACAAATGCCATCTGTGAATTCTATGTTGCAGGTAATACATTTAGGCCGAATTATAAAAAGGGTTTTGTCTGTTGTGAATGTCACTAGTCTTTACCAAAGTATAGCTAAGGAACCAATACGTTATTTGGAAAAGTGATGAGGATGGAGTTGTTGAATTAAAACTAAGTTTACATTCAAGGTAAGTTTTTAATTTAAACAATCCAACTCAGACAAAGAGGGAGAGAGGACAAGAGAAAGACAAAAGAGAAAAAGAGAGGAGAAAAGAGTAATAAAAAAGAGGAGGAAGAGAAGAAGAGAAGCAAGAAAGGGATGTAAAAGAGGAAAAAAAGATGTGGAGAGTGATAGAGGGAGTGGGGGAAGAAAGAGAAAGAAGGGTGAGGAGAGTAAGAAAACCAAGACAGAAAAAAGGAGCAAGAGAGGGGGAGAAGAGGACTAGAAGAATTAGTGAGAATAGGGAGAGGGGAATAAGTGAGAAGACGGGAGAGGGGAATAAGTGAGAAGACGGGAGAGGGGAATAAGTGAGAAGACAGGAGAGGGGAATAAGTGAGAAGACAGGAGAGGGGAATAAGTGAGAGGACGGGTGAGAGGAATAGGTGAAAAAGTGCGAGGAGAGTGAGCAAGTAAAGGGTGAGGAGAGTGAGCAAGTAAAGGGTGAGGAGAGTGAGCAAGTAAAGGGTGAGGAGAGTGAGCAAGTAAAGGGCGAGGAGAGTGAGCAAGTAAAGGGCGAGGAGAGTGAGCAAGTAAAGGGCGAGGAGAGCAAGTCAGAGGAGATATGAGAGGTAAAAAATAATGGGAGAGGGGGAGCGAGGGAGAGAGAGAGAGGGAAAGAGAGAGAGAGAGCGAGGGAGGAGGGAGAGAGAGGGCGAGCGAGGGAGGTAGAGAGAGCGAGCGAGGGACAGAGAGGGGAGAGAGCGAGGGACAGAGAGGGGAGAGAGCGAGGGACAGAGAGGGGGAGAGAGCGAGGGACAGAGAGGGGAGAGAGCGAGGGACAGAGAGGGGAGAGAGAAGCAGAGAGAGAGAGAGGGGGAGAGAGAGAGAAAATGGTGACAGAAACAAGGACAGAATGGACAAAGCTGTACTTGACAGTAGAAAGAATTGTCACAGCAGTTAAACATCTGTTGCCAATGAACACATGTGAAACTTGCAAAGAAGCTGACCATCCTAATCAAGAGAAATGGACTTTTACAATCCTCTTGAAAAGAAGAAGGCCGGTCATTTTCATTAATGACACAAGACACTGGTTATTAGCGATAGAACAAATAGATTGTTTTCAAATTCTGGCTAAACTTTACATTGACATGATTAAATTTCATAAAGAATGTATAAAGATTCATATCCTGAAACTTTAGATGTAGTTTTAAATTTTTGAAAAATAGAACATTAAATAAAAAGATGGCAGTTTTGCAAATATGATGTCATTAAACCCACTTTAATAAATATCAGGAATTATTTCATTGATGTAACTGTTTAAAAAAAATAAAATAAAAAAGTAATTTCCCAAATCACAGAGTAGTTTTCCACATTGCTGTCTTCACGGTTAGGAATTCGGAGTTTTTCTTTTCATATTTTGATTGCCAACAAGTAAAAAAAAAAAAAACAACAATCTACCTGGGTATTTCACCAACAGTTAGGCAGAGAAGAAAGATTCATGCCTTTCTCAAGGGCGTTTATGCAAAAATAAGCACAACAAAATTTGAAATCAACTTACCAAATCTAATTTCTGTGCCAATAGTCAGTCATTCATTCAGTCAGTTAAGTGCCATATAGTGATACACACTTGGGCAATCATGTCTCAAAAGAGACATGACTGACTGGGCTAAGATTATCCCGCAGTAGGTTGCCATTGCTTTCCGCAGTAGACTGGTTGCCAGCCAAGGCTATAAAACCCAAATTTAACAACTAGATAATTGATAACCTGTATTGTGATACAATGTTAAAAGATACAAATCTTACTAATTAACCCATAGCTAGTGACCCAATGTTTTTTAATATTGGGTCACTAGCTATGGGTTAATTAGTAAGATTTGTATCTTACTAATCTTACTAATTAACTAAATAGCTGGTGAATATCTTGTCCTTTACTTTTCCAGTTTTAATAACTTTTTCTGTTCTTTTCCAGGTTTAATCTTAGTATTACTTTTTATGTGTGTATTTTTCCATGTAATTCATGATTTTTCCAGGCATTGCTATTAATTTAATAGAAATTTAAGGCTGAAAACTGCATTCAAAAATATTAAAAAGAAAAAATTTATAGGCAATTGATTAAAAAAAAAATTAAAAAAATTAAAAAATAACAAGATTGATTATTTATAATTAATTCTAATAATCAATTCTGATGATAAAATGATAAGTGATAACCAAAGTTTGATTGAAGAAAATGATGAAAGATACCATCAGAATTTAAATATTGAAAACTGCATGCAAAAATATTAAACAGAAAAAAGTTATAAAGAATAACACATTATTAGAAGCGTTAGTCACTCACTTATGGACTTATATAGTTAGTCTTCCCTCTTGGACTTCACATATTTTAATGTAACTTTTTTCTACTGAACCAAAATTCAAAAAAATCTTTTTCTAAATGTAGTTAAGGAGGTGTCCTATCTAATTTTGCAAATTGTCGTATATTTGGTCGAGAACTGAATTAGTGGTGAAGCTTAAAAGCTGCCTAGATTCACTCAATGTTGGACTTAACAATATATTCAACGAATGTGGTGGTTGAATGATATATAAGAGAAAATCTGTCAAAAGCAGCATTTTCTTACATATATATATATATATATATATATATATATTGTATATAACGTAGAACACTTGGTATATTATCCAGGTAAATTCCAATAAAGACAAACTAAAAAAAAACTCAATGTTAAATTTATTTATTCAATTTAACGGAGTAATATAATTTAGAAAAAGTTTTTAGATATACTACAATTTCATGGGTAATGAATAATTCACTGACAAATGATGACCGTGCGGCAAAAAATTTATTACCGATCAAATTGTAGTATATCTAAAATTTTTTCTAAATATATATATATATGTG
>JBBBDQ010001571.1:0-22500 GCA_037127315.1 Ascarosepion bandense
CTTTCCTTACAGCTGGACTAGACATTAAGTACATAACAACACAATATTAAGAAATAGAAAAATGGCATTAGAAACAAACATATGAGTGCTAAGATACTACGCAATATCAGTCCAACAATTTCACGATGGTTTTTTATCAATTTCTTTTCAGATGGAGTGGATATTAAGTACAACACGACACAACATTAAGAAATAGAAAATGGCATTAGAAACAAACATGTGATGGCTAAGATACTACGCAATATCAGTCCAGCAAATTCACTATGGTTTTTTTTATCAATTTCCATACAGATGAAGTGGATATTAATTAGAACACAACACAAGATTAAGAAATAGAAAGATGTCATTAGAAACAAACATATGAGTGCTACGCTACTACGCAATATCAGTCCAGCAATTTCATTATGGTTTTTTAGCAATTTACTTACAGATGAAGTGGATATTAAGTACAACACAACAGAACATTACGAAATAGCAAAATGGCATTAGAAAAAACATATGAGTGCTAAGCTACTACGCAATATCAGTCCAGCAATTTCATTATGGTTTTTTATCAATTTACTTACAGATGAAGTGGATATTAAGTACAACACAACACAACATTTACAATTAGGAAAATGGCATTAGAAACAAACATATGAGTCCTAAGCTACTACGCAATATCAGTCCAGCAATTTCACTATCTTTTTTTATCAATTTCCTTACAGATGAAGTGGATATTAAGTACAACACAACACAACATTACGAAATAGAAAAATGGCATTAGAAAAAACGTATGAGTGCTAAGCTACTACGCAATATCAGTCCAGCAAGTTCACTATGGTTTTTTTATCACTTTCCTTACAGCTGGACTAGACATTAAGTACATAACAACACAATATTAAGAAATAGAAAAATGGCATTAGAAACAAACATATGAGTGCTAAGATACTACGCAATATCAGTCCAACAATTTCAAGATGGTTTTTTATCAATTTCTTTTCAGATGGAGTGGATATTAAGTACAACACGACACAACATTAAGAAATAGAAAATGGCATTAGAAACAAACATGTGATGGCTAAGCTACTACGCAATATCAGTCCAGCAAATTCACTATGTTTTTTTTTATCAATTTCCATACAGATGAAGTGGATATTAAGTAGAACACAACACAAGATTAAGAAATAGAAAGATGTCATTAGAAACAAACATATGAGTGCTACGCTACTACGCAATATCAGTCCAGCAATTTCATTATGGTTTTTTAGCAATTTACTTACAGATGAAGTGGATATTAAGTACAACACAACACAACATTACGAAATAGCAAAATGGCATTAGAAAAAACATATGAGTGCTAAGCTACTACGCAATATCAGTCCAGCAAGTTCACTATGGTTTTTTTATCACTTTCCTTACAGCTGGACTAGACATTAAGTACATAACAACACAATATTAAGAAATAGAAAAATGGCATTAGAAACAAACATATGAGTGCTAAGATACTACGCAATATCAGTCCAACAATTTCACGATGGTTTTTTATCAATTTCTTTTCAGATGGAGTGGATATTAAGTACAACACAACACAACATTAAGAAATTGAAAAATGGCATTAGAAACAAACATATGAGTGCTAAGCTACTACGCAATATCAGTCCAGCAATTTCACTATGGTTTTTTATCAATTTCCATACAGATGAGGTGGATATTAAGTAGAATACAACACAATATTAAGAAATAGAAAAATGGCATTAGAAAAACATATGAGTGCTAAGCTACTAGGGAATATCAATCCAGCAATTTCACTATGGTTTTTTATCACTTTTCTTGCAGATGAAGTGGATATTAAGTACAACACAACATCAAGAAATAGCAAAATGGCATTAGAAACAAACATATGAGTGCTACGCTACTACGCAATATCAGTCCAGCAATTTCACTATGTTTTTTTTTAACAATTTCCATACAGATGAAGTGGATATTAAGTACAACACAACACAACATTAAGAAATACAAAAATGGCATTAGAAACAAACATATCAGTGCTACGCTACTACGCAATATCAGTCCAGCAATTGCATTATGGTTTTTTATCAATTTACTTACAGATGAAGTGGATATTAAGTACAACACAACACAACATTAAGAAGTAGCAAAATGGCATTAGAAACAAACATATGAGTGTTAAGCTACTACGCAATATCAATCCAGCAATTTCACTATGGTTTTTTATCAATATCCTTACAGATGAAGTGGATATTAAGTACAACACAACACAACATTACGAAATAGAAAAATGGCATTAGAAACAAACATATGAGTGCTACGCTACTACGCAATATGAGTCCAGCAATTTCACTATGGTTTTTTTATCACTTTCCTTACAGATGAAGTAGACATTAAGTACAAAACAACACAACATTAAGAAATAGAAAAATGGAATTAGAAACAAACATATGAGTGCTAAGCTAATACGCAATATCAGTCCAGCAATTTCACTATGGTTTTTTATCAATGTCCATACAGATGAAGTGGATATTAAGTACATAACAACACAATATTAAGAAATAGAAAAATGGCATTAGAAACAAACATATGAGTGCTAAGATACTACGCAATATCAGTCCAACAATTTCACGATGGTTTTTTAACAATTTCTTTTCAGATGAAGTGGATATTAAGTACAACACGACACAATATTAAGAAATAGAAAAATGGCATTACAAACAAACATATGAGTGCTAAGATACTACGCAATATCAGTCCAACAATTTCACTATGTTTGTTTATCAATTTCTTTTCAGATGAAGTGGATATTAAGTACAACACAACACAACATTAAGAAATAGAAAAATGGCATTAGAAAAACATATGAGTGCTAAGCTACTAGGGAATATCAATCCAGCAATTTCACTATGGTTTCTTATCACTTTTTTTTGCAGATGAAGTGGATATTAAGTACAACACAACACAATATTAAGAAATAGAAAAATGGCATTAGAAACAAACATATGAGTGCTACGCTACTACGCAATATCAGTCCAGCAATTTCACTATGTTTTTTTTAACAATGTCCATACAGATGAAGTGGATATTAAGTACAACACAACACAACATTAAGAAATAGAAAAATGGCATTAGAAAAACATATGAGTGCTACGCTACTACGCAATATCAGTCCAGCAATTGTATTATGGTTTTTTATCAATTTACTTACAGATGAAGTGGATATTAAGTACAACACAACATTAAGAAATAGCAAAATGGCATTAGAAACAAACATATGAGTGTTAAGCTACTACGCAATATTAATCCATCAATTTCACTATGGTTTTTTATCAATATCCTTACAGATGAAGTGGATATTAAGTACAACACAACACAACATTACGAAATAGAAAAATGGCATTAGAAACAAACATATGAGTGCTACGCTACTACGCAATATGAGTCCAGCAATTTCACTATGGTTTTTTTATCACTTTCCTTACAGATGAAGTAGACATTAAGTACAAAACAACACAACATTAAGAAATAGAAAAATGGAATTAGAAACAAACATACGAGTGTTAAGCTACTACGCAATATCAGTCCAGCAATTTCACTATGGTTTTTTTATCAATTTCCTTACAGATGAAGTGGATATTAAGTACAACACGACACAACATTAAGAAATAGGAAATGGCATTAGAAACAAACATGTGATGGCTAAGCTACTACGCAATGTCAGCTCAGCAATTTTACGATGGTTTTTTATCAATTTCCATACAGATGAATTGGATATTAAGTACAACACAACACAACATTAAGAAATAGAGAAATGGCATTAGAAACAAACATATGAGTGCTAAGCTACTACGCAAAATAAATCCAGCAATTTCACTATATTTTTTTATCAATTTCTTTTCAGATGGAGTGGATATTAAGTACAACACAACACAACATTAAGAAATAGAAAAATGGCATTAGAAACAAACATATGAGTGCTAAGCAACTACGCAATATCAGTCCAGCAATTTCATTATGGTTTTTTATCAATTTACTTACAGATGAATTGGATATTAAGTACAACACAACATTACGAAATAGAAAAATGGCATTAGAAAAAAACATATGACTGCTAAGCTACTACGCAATATCAGTCCAGCAATTTCACTATGGTTTTTTATCACTTTCCTTACGGCTGAAGTAGACATTAAGTACAAAACAACACAATATTAAGAAATAGAAAAATGGCATTAGAAACAAACATATGAGTGCTAAGATACTACGCAATATCAGTCCAACAATTTCACGATGGTTTTTTTATCAATTTCCTTACAGATGAAGTGGATATTAAGTACAACACAACACAACATTAAGAAATAGCAAAATGGCATTAGAAACAAACATATGAGTGTTAAGCTACTACGGAATATCAATCCAACAATTTCACTATCTTTTTTTATCAATTTCCTTACAGATGAAGTGGATATTAAGTACAACACAACACAATATTAAGAAATAGAAAAATGGCATTACAAACAAACATATGAGTGCTAAGATACTACGCAATATCAGTCCAACAATTTCACTATGTTTGTTTATCAATTTCTTTTCAGATGAAATGGATATTAAGTACAACACAACACAACATTAAGAAATAGAAAAATGGCATTAGAAAAACATATGAGTGCTAAGCTACTAGGGAATATCAATCCAGCAATTTCACTATGGTTTCTTATCACTTTTTTTTGCAGATGAAGTGGATATTAAGTACAACACAACACAATATTAAGAAATAGAAAAATGGCATTAGAAACAAACATATGAGTGCTACGCTACTACGCAATATCAATCCAGCAATTTCACTATGGTTTTTTTATCAATGTCCATACAGATGAAGTGGATATTAAGTACAACACAACACAACATTAAGAAATAGAAAAATGGCATTAGAAACAAACATATGAGTGCTACGCTACTACGCAAAATCAGTCCAGCAATTGCATTATGGTTTTTTATCAATTTACTTACAGATGAAGTGGATATTAAGTACAACACAACATTAAGAAATAGCAAAATGGCATTAGAAACAAACATATGAGTGTTAAGATACTACGCAATATTAATCCATCAATTTCACTATGGTTTTTTATCAATATCCTTACAGATGAAGTGGATATTAAGTACAACACAACACAACATTACGAAATAGAAAAATGGCATTAGAAACAAACATATGAGTGCTACGCTACTACGCAATATGAGTCCAGCAATTTCACTATGGTTTTTTTATCACTTTCCTTACAGATGAAGTGGATATTAAGTACAACACAACACAACATTAAGAAATAGGAAAATGGCATTAGAAACAAACATATGGGTGTTAAGCTACTACGGAATATCAATCCAGCAATTTCACTATCTATTTTTATCAATTTCCTTACAGATGGAGTGGATATTAAGTACAACACAACACAATATTAAGAAATAGAAAAATGGCATTACAAACAAACATATGAGTGCTAAGATACTACGCAATATCAGTCCAACAATTTCACTATGTTTGTTTATCAATTTCTTTTCAGATGGAGTGGATATTAAGTACAACACAACACAACATTAAGAAATAGAAAAATGGCATTAGAAACAAACATATGAGTGCTACGCTACTACGCAATATCAGTCCAGCAATTTCACTATGTTTTTTTTTAACAATTTCCATACAGATGAAGTGGATATTAAGTAGAACACAACATTAAGAAATAGCAAAATGGCATTAGAAACAAACATATGAGTGTTAAGCTACTACGCAATATCAATCCAGCAATTTCACTATGGTTTTTTATCAATATCCTCACAGATGAAGTGGATATTAAGTACAACACAACACAACATTACGTAATAGAAAAATGGCATTAGAAACAAACATATGAGTGCTACGCTACTACGCAATATGAGTCCAGCAATTTCACTATGGTTTTTTCATCACTTTCCTTACAGATGAAGTAGACATTAAGTACAAAACAATACAACATTAAGAAATAGAAAAATGGAATTAGAATCAAACATATGAGTGTTAAGCTACTACGCAATATCAGTCCAGCAATTTCACTATGGTTTTTTTATCAATTTCCTTACAGATGAAGTGGATATTAAGTACAAAACAACACAACATTAAGAAATAGAAAAATGGCATTAGAAACAAACATATGAGTGCTAAGTTACTACGCAATATCAATCCAGCAATTTCACTATGTTTTTTTTATCAATTTCTTTTCAGATGGAGTGGATATTAAGTACAACACAACACAACATTAAGAAATAGAAAAATGGCATTAGAAAAACATATGAGTGCTAAGCTACTAGGGAATATCAATCCAGCAATTTCACTATGGTTTCTTATCACTTTTTTTTGCAGATGAAGTGGATATTAAGTACAACACAACACAATATTAAGAAATAGAAAAATGGCATTAGAAACAAACATATGAGTGCTACGCTACTACGCAATATCAGTCCAGCAATTTCACTATGTTTTTTTTAACAATGTCCATACAGATGAAGTGGATATTAAGTACAACACAACACAACATTAAGAAATAGAAAAATGGCATTAGAAAAACATATGAGTGCTACGCTACTACGCAATATCAGTCCAGCAATTGCATTATGGTTTTTTATCAATTTACTTACAGATGAAGTGGATATTAAGTACAACACAACATTAAGAAATAGCAAAATGGCATTAGAAACAAACATATGAGTGTTAAGCTACTACGCAATATTAATCCATCAATTTCACTATGGTTTTTTATCAATATCCTTACAGATGATGTGGATATTAAGTACAACACAACACAACATTACGAAATAGAAAAATGGCATTAGAAACAAACATATGAGTGCTACGCTACTACGCAATATGAGTCCAGCAATTTCACTATGGTTTTTTTATCACTTTCCTTACAGATGAAGTAGACATTAAGTACAAAACAACACAACATTAAGAAATAGAAAAATGGAATTAGAAACAAACATACGAGTGTTAAGCTACTACGCAATATCAGTCCAGCAATTTCACTATGGTTTTTTTATCAATTTCCTTACAGATGAAGTGGATATTAAGTACAACACGACACAACATTAAGAAATAGGAAATGGCATTAGAAACAAACATGTGATGGCTAAGCTACTACGCAATGTCAGCTCAGCAATTTTACGATGGTTTTTTATCAATTTCCATACAGATGAATTGGATATTAAGTACAACACAACACAACATTAAGAAATAGAGAAATGGCATTAGAAACAAACATATGAGTGCTAAGCTACTACGCAAAATAAATCCAGCAATTTCACTATATTTTTTTATCAATTTCTTTTCAGATGGAGTGGATATTAAGTACAACACAACACAACATTAAGAAATAGAAAAATGGCATTAGAAACAAACATATGAGTGCTAAGCAACTACGCAATATCAGTCCAGCAATTTCATTATGGTTTTTTATCAATTTACTTACAGATGAATTGGATATTAAGTACAACACAACATTACGAAATAGAAAAATGGCATTAGAAAAAAACATATGACTGCTAAGCTACTACGCAATATCAGTCCAGCAATTTCACTATGGTTTTTTATCACTTTCCTTACGGCTGAAGTAGACATTAAGTACAAAACAACACAATATTAAGAAATAGAAAAATGGCATTAGAAACAAACATATGAGTGCTAAGATACTACGCAATATCAGTCCAACAATTTCACGATGGTTTTTTTATCAATTTCCTTACAGATGAAGTGGATATTAAGTACAACACAACACAACATTAAGAAATAGCAAAATGGCATTAGAAACAAACATATGAGTGTTAAGCTACTACGGAATATCAATCCAACAATTTCACTATCTTTTTTTATCAATTTCCTTACAGATGAAGTGGATATTAAGTACAACACAACACAATATTAAGAAATAGAAAAATGGCATTACAAACAAACATATGAGTGCTAAGATACTACGCAATATCAGTCCAACAATTTCACTATGTTTGTTTATCAATTTCTTTTCAGATGAAATGGATATTAAGTACAACACAACACAACATTAAGAAATAGAAAAATGGCATTAGAAAAACATATGAGTGCTAAGCTACTAGGGAATATCAATCCAGCAATTTCACTATGGTTTCTTATCACTTTTTTTTGCAGATGAAGTGGATATTAAGTACAACACAACACAATATTAAGAAATAGAAAAATGGCATTAGAAACAAACATATGAGTGCTACGCTACTACGCAATATCAGTCCAGCAATTTCACTATGTTTTTTTTATCAATGTCCATACAGATGAAGTGGATATTAAGTACAACACAACACAACATTAAGAAATAGAAAAATGGCATTAGAAACAAACATATGAGTGCTACGCTACTACGCAAAATCAGTCCAGCAATTGCATTATGGTTTTTTATCAATTTACTTACAGATGAAGTGGATATTAAGTACAACACAACATTAAGAAATAGCAAAATGGCATTAGAAACAAACATATGAGTGTTAAGATACTACGCAATATTAATCCATCAATTTCACTATGGTTTTTTATCAATATCCTTACAGATGAAGTGGATATTAAGTACAACACAACACAACATTACGAAATAGAAAAATGGCATTAGAAACAAACATATGAGTGCTACGCTACTACGCAATATGAGTCCAGCAATTTCACTATGGTTTTTTTATCACTTTCCTTACAGATGAAGTGGATATTAAGTACAACACAACACAACATTAAGAAATAGGAAAATGGCATTAGAAACAAACATATGGGTGTTAAGCTACTACGGAATATCAATCCAGCAATTTCACTATCTATTTTTATCAATTTCCTTACAGATGGAGTGGATATTAAGTACAACACAACACAATATTAAGAAATAGAAAAATGGCATTACAAACAAACATATGAGTGCTAAGATACTACGCAATATCAGTCCAACAATTTCACTATGTTTGTTTATCAATTTCTTTTCAGATGGAGTGGATATTAAGTACAACACAACACAACATTAAGAAATAGAAAAATGGCATTAGAAACAAACATATGAGTGCTACGCTACTACGCAATATCAGTCCAGCAATTTCACTATGTTTTTTTTTAACAATTTCCATACAGATGAAGTGGATATTAAGTAGAACACAACATTAAGAAATAGCAAAATGGCATTAGAAACAAACATATGAGTGTTAAGCTACTACGCAATATCAATCCAGCAATTTCACTATGGTTTTTTATCAATATCCTCACAGATGAAGTGGATATTAAGTACAACACAACACAACATTACGTAATAGAAAAATGGCATTAGAAACAAACATATGAGTGCTACGCTACTACGCAATATGAGTCCAGCAATTTCACTATGGTTTTTTCATCACTTTCCTTACAGATGAAGTAGACATTAAGTACAAAACAATACAACATTAAGAAATAGAAAAATGGAATTAGAATCAAACATATGAGTGTTAAGCTACTACGCAATATCAGTCCAGCAATTTCACTATGGTTTTTTTATCAATTTCCTTACAGATGAAGTGGATATTAAGTACAAAACAACACAACATTAAGAAATAGAAAAATGGCATTAGAAACAAACATATGAGTGCTAAGTTACTACGCAATATCAATCCAGCAATTTCACTATGTTTTTTTTATCAATTTCTTTTCAGATGGAGTGGATATTAAGTACAACACAACACAACATTAAGAAATAGAAAAATGGCATTAGAAACAAACATATGAGTGCTAAGCTACTACGCAATATCAGCCCAGCAATGTGACTGATACAAAGAGATTTTACAGGGAAATAGGTACAAAAAGAATTGAAGTGACAGTACCCCCCAGAATGGAAGAAGTCACACAGTTCTGGGAAAAGATATGGGCTTGCCCTAAAGAACATAGCAAGGAAGTACATTGGTTTACGCAGCAGATAGAACGAATGAAAAATAAACCCGAACAGACATGGTCTTGAATTACAGAAGACGATGTTAAATTTGCACTAAAAAAAGCACACAATTGGAAATTCCCAGGTAGAGATAAAATTCCTAACTTTTGGCTATATTATTTAAATGCAGCACATAAAAAATAGCCAAAGAACTCCAAGAAATGGTTGACGATCCCACTAAAATTCTTGCATGGATGACAAAAGGAATTACATTTCTTCTACCCAAGAATGGTGACCAAACAACCCGAAAAACTACAGACCAATTACATGTCTTCCGACAACATATAAACTACTAACATCTATTTTAACAAAACAAACATATTTATTCTTAGAAAGAAATGACATGATACCGCTTGAACAAAAAGGGTGCAAACGTGGATGTTATGGTTGTAAAGACCAATTGCTAATTAACAAAATGATCCTGGAAAATTGCTACAGTACAAAGAAAAATCTTAGTACTGCCTGGATAGACTACCTAAAAGCGTTCGATAGTGTGCCACATGACTGGATTTTAAAGACTTTAAATATATACAAGATATCGCCCGTCATCATCAATTTCATCAAACAGTGCATGTCTATCTGAAAAACAACCCTTTACCTCAATCATATAAATGGAACCTATAAGTCTGATGAAATAAACATCAAAAGAGTTATATTTCAAGGTGATTCTTTATCTCCCTTACTATTCTGCATATGATTAATAGCACTAACCAGTCAACTTAACAAGACAGAATGTGGTTATAAAATAGGCCAAAAGAAAATAAGCCATCTATTTTACATGGATGACTTGAAGTTATATGCTAAGAATGATAATGAACTGGAAGGTCTTCTGCAAACTGTAAAATGCTTCAGCGAAGACATTGGAATGAAATTTAATTTGAATAAATGTGCTAAAGCTACAGTTTTACGTGGATCAATACAAGAAACATCCTCAATTAGCCTAGACCCTGCTGTAACAATAAAAGAATTGAAACCAGAAGAAGCTTATAAATACCTAGGTGTAAATGAGTGCGAAAACATTCACCATAAAAAAATGAAAGAAATAGTGCGTAAAGAGTACTATAGAAGGCTACGAATGATATTAAAAACTGAATTAAATTCACAGAACAGAGTTATGGCCATTAATAGCCTTGCAATCCCAGTTGTCCAATATAGCTTTAACATCTTAAACTGGACTCTAAACGACATCAGGCGAATGGATGCTAAAACAAGAAAGCTTCTTTCTAAGCATAAGATGCATCATCCAAAGACTGATGTAGACCGTCTATACATACCCCGTAAAGAGATGGAAGAGGTCTTATTCAGCTGGAATTGTCATACAAGACAACAACTATTGGCTTACTAACATACATAGAAACAACAAAGGATTGGATTATACAATTAGTAAGGCAACATGAAGAAAGAAAGAAAAAATATTCAATAATAAAAGAAGGCAGTAAATTCAAACAAGATTTACAGTTAGTAGATTCTGTAGAAAAGCAGAACGGAAGCCAAGAACCAACTATTGCGGCAAAAAATATGAAAATGAAAGCCAAAGATAAAGCTCTTGAACAGATGAAACAGCGCTGGCAAGACAAACCTCTGCATGGCCAATATCCAGTACGTGCCAATAAATCCAATGTTGACAAAGTTAATACTCATCGATGGTTACGTGCATCCGGATTAAAGTCTGAAACTGAAGGCTTTATACTTGCAGCACAAGACCAAAGTCTTTTCACGAGAAACTTTCAGGCAAATATTATGCATAATAATATGGATCCAAAATGCAGGTTTTGTGATAAACACCAAGAAACAATAGACCACATAATCTCAGGCTGTTCTGTGCTTGCCCCAAATGAATATAAAAATCGCCACGATAGAGTTGGGCAATATTTACATTGGGCAATATGCAAACATTATGGAAAAGCTGTAGGCAAACACTGGCATGAACATCACCCAGCTCCGGTTACAGAAATAGAAGATGTCACCATGCTATGGGATTACACCATCTACATAGACAGAAAAATTGAAGCAAATAGGCCGGACATTATTGTTAAAAGCCAGAAAGAAAAAACTTGCCTATTAATTGATATGGCTTGTCCAGCGGATTTTAACATAGCAATCAAGGAATTCGAAAAACTGTCAAAATATAAAGATCTGGAAATTGAAATAGAAAAATGTGGAAATTGAAAACAAGAATCGTGCCAGTGATAGTAGGTGCACTTGGAATGATAAAAAATAGAACAAAACAACACATTGAAAGAATCCCTGGAAACCCCAGCTTAAGAGATGTACAAAACATTGTCTTGTTAAGTACAGCCCACATACTACTGAGAATTTGTCTATGTAACGCTAGGAATGTTAGGGGAGATTAAAAAAAATGAAATGGAGCCATAACAACACACCACGACCTACCTTAGGTCTTCTCACAGACTTGGTAGGTAGTGAGACCAAAGCAGAAATCGAAATATGATGAAAAATGACTTAATAATAATAATAATAATAATTTAATACTAATTTATAATATTTTAGCTTTTATTTTTACTTTTTAATTTCTAAAATTTTTAATTTTTGATTTTTAATTTCTCTTGTTTCAATTTTAATTTCTCGGCTCAATTTTAATTTTTTCTATTTCAATTTTTTTTAATTTTTAATTTAATTTTTTAATTTTTAATTTAATTTTTTAATTTTTAAAATTTTTAATTTTTAAAATTTTTAATATTGCTATTAATACTGATTTGATACAAAATTAATACTAATAATACTACTGATAATAATAGTAATGGTTTTATTTTAATTTTATTCATTTTTTTTATGGTTTGCCCGTCGGAAAGATATTTTACTTTCTATCATCTGAACTGCTGGAACAGTCAACATCTTACATAATTGTTTTCCCTTTGTACGCAAACACATAATATTTGTCCAAAATCATACAATATGTATATCAAAATTATTAATTTAAGAAGAAATGATTTTTAATAAAATCGAATTATACTTTTTATATGGGGAATTATATGTGGCCATGTATAAGTGTAATATAAATGGCAGAACTGCCCAACAAACAGATTTGGCAAGTTTACAATAAGCAATCACAAAAAAAAAGAACAGAGCAAAAATAATATAAAGCAAATAAACAATAAATGAAAGGCAAATTAACAGTAATAAGCAAATCACAAGTAATATTTCAAAATGTTCACAAAGTAAGAATCGGGGTTGACACACAAGAGCAAGTTCGAATAAACGAACGTAGCGTTCACGATTCAAGACAAAACAGACCGGGACTGAATTATAGGAAACCATATATTTGCTTAAGCCCATCAAATATACGATGCGCTGATTCCCTTGCTCCACTTTCTCTGTCTCTTGTAGCTCTTATATATTTGTTCTTCTTATTTCTCCCAAATCCTCCTCTGCCATCCATTCGCTTAAGCTCATTAAGTATGTCACGCACTGTTTTCCCCTGCTTCACTTTCCCTCTGTCCTGTGAGGATCAGATTTTCCAAGCCCTCCTTCCTCATCACGTGTCACAGAGATGTCAGCTGTCACTTTCTGATGTTAAATTTTCTTGTTGTTCCCATTTTCTCCAAAATCTTGTTGTTGCACACATCGGTCCATGGTATCCTCAGTATCCTTCTGTAGAACAGCATTTCTGTTGCTTCGAGTCTTTCCTTCATCTATAAAAAAACTGTTTGACATTTGCTGGATATAGAAATATATATATCAGTCAGTTAAGTGCCATACGTGATACACGCTTGGGCGATCATGTCTCGAAAGAGACATGACTGACTGGGCAGAAGATTATCCTGCAGTAGGTTGCCATTGCTTTCTGTGGTAGACTGGTTGCGTACCAAGGCTATAGAACCGCAATCTGTTCTGTTATTTAACCCATAACTGGAAGGACTAGACGGATTAATACCTTTCCCAAGGGTATTTGCGCGTAAGTGAAGGCAATGAATTCAGCTGGAATTCGAACTTGGCTCCCCGATTTCTCGTTCCGAGCCGATATCCAATGCACCACAACGCACAACGAAATACATATATGATATAAGACTGCTAAATTTTAAATATTTTAGTTTTAACTATTTTTAATTGAATTTTTTTTTTAATTAAACTTTTGTTAATTCCGACATATCTAAGCACACAACCTAATCGATCTCATTCAATTTCCAAGGCTTCTGTTATTGTTTTCATCATTGTTACCTTTAAGTATCTCTCATTGCGACAAAAAAGTTTGCCAACAATGGGGAATTTTTATAAGAACAAGAAAAAAAATTAAATTTTTAAGACAGTAAATATTTTAAAACGTAAAAGATTTTAAAATGTATCGTTACTTCAAATTCAACACTTCGCACAAGAACATAATTATGACCTACGTTCCCGTTATGTCATTCCTGGTAAATCATACTATAATTCCCACAATAAAATAGTATTTTACTCTGATGAGGTCCTTTTAGAAGACGAAACGCATTATACTGAATGGTTCCAGTTTGATTTTCAATTGCCTATCATACTTTTATGTCTTTTTTTGTATACAAGTGGAGTACTTTTATAGGGCATATATAACTCCATGTATTACTGTATGTGAGAGTGTGTAGATATATATGGATGTATATACGTGTGCGCTTTTATAAGGAGAGTAATAAATTCATGTATTTATATATGTAATAGTGTAAGTGTTTATTGATAAAAATACGTTTGTGTTTTTATAAGGGCGGATAGAACTCAATGTATTTATTTATATGAAAGTGTGTAAATGTATATAGATCTACATACGTGTGTGTTTTACAAGGGTGTAGATCAATGTATTTCTATACATAAGAGTTTGTGAATGAATATGGATGTATGTACGTGTATACATTTATAAGGGTGGATATAACTCAATGTATTTCTGTATGTGAGTGTGTGTGAATGTATATAGATGTATAAAAGTGTATGCTTTTATAAGGGCGAATAGAACTATGTATTTCTTTGTGTATATATGTGTGTGTTTTATAAAGAAAGATATATGTATTTCTGTATGTGAATGTGTGTGAATGTATATGGATGTATACACGTGTGTGCATTTATGAGGTCCTATTTAAATCCATGTATTTCTGTATCTGAAAGTGTGTGAATGTATATGGATGTATATATGTGTGTGCTTTTATAAGGCGGATTAACTCCATGAATGTCTGTATGTAAGAGTGTGTGAATGCATATGGTTGTATATACGTGTGTGTTTTACTAAGGGCTGATATCACTTTATGTATTTCTGTATGTAGGAATGTGTGAAGGTATGTGGATGTATATACGTACGTTATTTTATAAGCGTTAATATCAATCATGTATTTCTATATGTGAGTGTGTGTTAACATAGGTGGATATATATACGTGTGTGTTCTTATAAGGGCGGATATCACCTCATATATTTCTGTAAGTGAGTGTACGTGTATATATGGTTATTGATGTATGTGAATGGTTTCAGTGTCATTCCCTTTAATTTTGTGATAATGCTAATGGCAAAATTCCAAAACCATTATCTTTTTAGTTGTATTTATAGTATTTTTATTGTAGCAATCTCTTTGTTCGTTGTTCTTTTTCATACTTTTGCCTTCCAGTTTGTCTTTCCCCGACTTTCTAAAATATCTCCTACTCACACTTTCCCTCTTTTTCTTTATGTCTACTTATAAGTTTAATTATATAAAATCATATACAAATATAAAGTGCAAGTTAATTTCTGAGTATGCATTTGTATGTATGTCTTAGACAATGCATATATTTGCAGACATATGGTGCAAAGAAAAGTCTGCTTGCTAATGTGTATTTATAAGAACATACGCATCAGTCCTTTCTCTGTTTCTTTCATTATTTGTGTTTCGCTCTTTATATACGTGTGTGCATTGTGGTGCAGTGGATATCGGCTTGGAACGAGAAATCGGGGCTGCCGATTTCGAATCCCAGTTAAATTCCCTGCATTAACTTACGCGCAAATATCCTTAGGAAAGGTATTAATCCGCCTCTTCCTTCCACTTATGGGTTAAATAACAGATTGGTTTCTATAGGGTTGATCGGCAACCAGTCTACCGCAAAAAGCAATGGCAACCTACTGCAGGATAATCTTCTGCCCAGTCAGTCATGTCTCTTTCGCGACATGATCGCCCAAGCTAGTATCACGCATGGCACTGACTGATACGTGTGTGTGTGCGCATATATGTGTGTGCGTGTGTGTGTGCGCGCGCGCGCCTATATATGTGCATGCGTGTGTGTATGTATGTGTGTGTGTACACTGAGGTTCACTTCGAGTGGCGACAGTCTGCTACATGCTTGACCGCAATCTCCCAGACATTGTTTTATTGTTGAACGCAATCTGACCTGAAAAATGCTTTCAAGCATGAATCACTGTTTTTAAGAGCGCATATGTCTTTTATATTTACACAAGCTCTATCCGTAACACTGAGTATTTTTATTCTTAAATATAGCATAACTTACAACTATATTTTTACCATAGACAGATAAATTAGTCTAATAATTAGTACGTTAACCTCTTAAGCTATGTTTCGTTCAAGAAAAGACTAATAATGTTTATTATTACGATAATCAATCTGGTATATATATATATATATATATATATATATATATATATATATATATATATATATATATATATAATAAGTAAATTAACCTAGTGAGCCAACAAACCTACCTAGATTTCACATAAACGGATCTTCAAGAACCTTGGTAGGTTTGTTGGCTCACTAGGTTAATTAACTTATTCTGCTCTGGTTACGTATTTTTTGTTATTGATTACTCGTCTCGGGTTTTTTCTTTGGGCAACGCACTGGCTCAATCCAAATCGCTTTGGCTGATGTTCATATGCTTAGCTCTTTCTTTTTATACAACAAATTTTTCGAAACGAATATAGTGATAAGTTTGCATATATATATATATATATATATATATATATATATATATATATTAATTCAGATACTTCAATCCAAGGGAAAAAAGCAGGAAGGTAAATTCCAAAAAACCCGATCCTAATTAATATTAAAAATTTATTTTAATATTAAAAAATGATACAGGAAGAGAGCTCCATGTAATAAAATATTACAGAGCAAATATATATTAAAAAATGATTAATTCAAAGATGTTGAATGGCCATTTCGATATGAAGATCCCCACGGGGGACGACACATCACCTCAGCAACAGAAAAAACCTTTCAGAAACTGGAGAAAAATTAGTCTACTTTTCCTTTTTAAATAGATTGCAAAGAAATTAAAAAATAAATAATAAAATAAAATAAAATAAAAATAAAAATAAAGGGAAAGAAAAAGAAAAAGAAAACGAAAAAGAAAAAGAAAAAGATAGAATAAAATCAAATAAATAAGAAAAGGAAAAAAAAGGAAAAAAAATTGACATCGTCTGGGTTCGCAAAAAAAAGGGAGAATGCAACTAAAAATTAACAGACAGCCGTGTTAAATCGACGTCAGTTTAAGCAACACGGAAAAAAGGTGGTAAGAGAGATAAAAGAAGGAAGGGAGGGAAAAAGAAAGAAACTAAAGAAAAAAATTTTTTTTAATATTACAGACGCTGGACAAATTCAAAAACCTAATTTCCCCAAAACGTTGAAGTATTAGAAAAAGGCCTTTACTTAAAAAGGCATAATTATTAATAAAAGGGAATAAAAAGATATAGGATTTAAAATAAAATTATTTTTAAAAAAATTAGGTCATTTGAAATTAAACTAAATAAAGACAACACTAGGTAAAAAAAAAAAAAATTAATTACAATTATTATATACATACCTATAGAAGTACACACATACATACATATATATACACACACAATTCTACGAATAAGAATACATATATACATACACATACACACACATACATTCAATTTATTACACACTTATATACATATACATGCGCATACACACATATATATGTGTGTACACACCTATATACAAAAAATTCATATACACATAATATACATGTGTACACATACATGCACACATATACACACACACACACACACACGCACACACATATATATATATATATATATACATATTCCATATGCACTCACACACATACATATTAATGAATATTATGAAAAGGAGCATTTAAATAGCTAAAAAAAAATTTTCAAAATTACATATAGCCCACATACATAAATACATATATACATATATATATATATATACAAATATGCACATCCACACACAAACATACACATATACATAAAAAAAAAAATTAAAAATTAAAATTAAAATTAAAAAATTTTTTTAAAATATTAAAAAAATTATAGAAAAATTTAGAATTTAAAAATTAAAAATTAGAAGTTAAAATCCGCCCTATGGCGGCACTTGTTTATAAATTCCCTCCTAAAGTTCAAAAGTAAGTCCTGATGAGGATACTTCAAAATCAGAATCTTCTCCAATAAACACAGTGGGGATCTTCATATCGAAATGGCCATTCAACATCTTTGAATTAATCCTTTTTTAATATATATATATATATATATATATATATATATATATATATATATATATATATATATGGTTACTACAGAGAGGTTTGTCACAGTGCTAAGTTTCAATTTGCTGTCGTGTCTCGTTTTTTTTCTTACTTAGAGTATATATATAAACTGAGATCAAATATGAATTGAATCCAACATAATGATAGGAAAAGAACAAATAGGAAATATTTATAAATTTGAACAGGTTTCACTTTTATTTCAGCTTTATCGGAAAATGAAATATAGATGAGAAATGAAAATTTAGTATACACATATATGATAGGATAAGGAACAAATAAGAAATATTTATAAATTTAACATATTTCGCTTTTTAAAGCTTCATCAGAATATTAAAGATGGAAAAGAAACGAAAATTCTCCTATTTTTTTACTTTTGTGTTTTTTTTTGTTTTTTTTATTTTTTGTTTTTGTTTTTGTTTTTTCCTTGAATAAGCAGCTTTCACGTTCATCTATCCTATTAAGAAGCGTTCTTGTGTATAATTCATGAGCGTATGTATATCATTATTCTAGTTTGTCTATGCGGGATTCAGTTAATAATGTGTATGCATTTGCGTGCTTATGAGAGTCTAGTAGGCATTTTTATCTATGTTTAGTGGTTGTTCGTATGTTGATTTGGGAATGTTTTGTATGAGAGGGAAATAATTTAAGTGACACTGGTTGTGATTTCACCCCAAACCTTAATAATTTTCACCCCAAACCTTCTGCAACTTTGCAGTGGCGAGCAAAAGAATGACCCATCTAACCGAAAAGGTAATGTACATAATTCTTTCAGTGAACTGTTAAAGCCTTGACAAAATATTTCCGAAATAGCGTTTTGTGGTCATTCATGACTGCAATTGAAGTTGTAGCATTGACATAGATCCAGTCTGAAGAGAGATACAGACCAAAACTGAGATAACTCTCTGTTATGTAGCCCCCTGCACATCAGTGGCGGTACCACTTTGCTTGGGGTGAAATTATTTTTTAAAAAAACTGTTAAAATTTTGACAAAATATTTCCGAAATAGCGTTTTGTGGTCATCCATGACTGCAATTGAAGTTGTAGCATTGACATAGATCCAGTCTGAAGAGAGATACAGACCAGAACTGACAATGACACTGAAAATAAAACATACAAAATTAATGAGTTACTGGAGGAAATGTACAATTAGCTAAATTGATTTTTGAAAAAAAAAACGGAAATTGCACGCAATGAATAATAATTATAATATCGACCGGTATGGCGGTATACTAGGGCGGCTATACAGTCCCTGTTGCAGACGTCTGATCAGGTACATTTGTATTTGTTCAACAATAAAGGGGTCACTTGTTGTTTATACTGAATCTATTCTGAAAAAAAACCTTTATTACAATTTCGCAAAAACAACTCATTACCTTCTGAACAAGGCTAGTATTTTTTTTTCGTTTTAGCACAACCATCAAACTCCCTAAACAATTCCCTTTACCCAACTTCACTTGCAAGATTTAGGTCAGTCTATAGTATTTTTGTTCAGGTAGTTTCCACGAGCGTCGCACTCTGGAATCGCCTTTCAAGGCCGACGATATCAAGGTTACATTCAATATCAAGGTCACATCCAATATCAAGGTCACATTCCTAACAAATCGACTATGGTACAAATGTAATTCTCAACTCAACATGGAATGAAGGAATACAAATAACAAATAGTTTCATCAAGAATTCCTCTTTGACAGTAAACCCAAAGATCTAGCAAATTATTTGGCTTTCTGTTATACAGTCGAGCTTTCATTTCACTCTTATATTAAAATCAGGGCTTTGGGAAGGTGCGTAAGACAAGGATATATATATATATATATATATATATATATATATATATATATATATAACCAAGTATTGTTGGAATAATATTCCTTGTCCAAAGAAACACTATTTTTTAAAAAAGTGCTCAATACAAAAGTAGAGCTAATAATATTATTTATTCATAAATTATAACATGGATATGTTACAATATCACTACAAAAGTAGCCATTTTGTTTCGACACGTTTGTGTCTTGTCAAGTGATGTGATAGTTCTTAAATGACCATTTAAGAACTATCACATCACTTGACAAGACACAAACGTGTCGAAACAAGATGGCTACTTTTGTAGTGATATTGTAACATATCCATGTTATAATTTATGAATAAATATATATATATATATATATATATATATATATATATATATATATATATATATATATATATATGATGGAATAATTAAAAAACACGTAAGAAAGTGTCTTTAATCTGACATGTTTCAATTTATTAAATTTCTTCAGAGCTTTGTTTACAAGTCAGTCAGATAGATTATCCCGCAGTAGGTTGCTATTGCTTTCTGCGGTAGACGGGTTGCCGACCAAGGAATAGACGGATTAATTCCTTTCCCAAGGGTATTTGCACGTAAGTGAATGCAATGAATTCAGCTGGAATTCGAACTCGGCTCCCCGATATCTCGTTCCGAGTCGATAATCCATGCACCACAACGCACATGTGTTTACAAAACACAAATTTAAATTTATCATTTTTTAAACAACAAAGACACAGCATATTGGAATGTTTTAGGGCTTGATTCCATTGGTCAGTTCAGTATCACTTGTAACGAAGCAATACATGTTCATTCAGATGAGAGATTATTGTAAAAATGTCTTTTAAAATGGTTCATTGTATTACCAATATAAACTTTAGTAACCATAGGATTTTCTACTGATGAGATAGAGCACATATAGAAAAGGGATTTAGTTAAACACGTGTAAGATAAAGGGCATTGATCAGAATTTATACGATTGCATATGGTTTTACTATGGGGCAAATGAAGATGAATATTAGAATTGCTATTGTTATTGTTATGTAATTCCGATATTTTATTGTTATGTAATTTACTTATTTTTTCTAAATTACTAGTGCAACTATAACAAAGTTTTAGAGAACTCAGATTGAAAATTTTGCTTAAAAGGTTATTTTTAGGAAAATGTTTATCATTTAATTTAAGAAATTTATGTCTCATTTTAATATTAACTAATTGATTGAATGGAGGATTATACCATATGATTTTTTGTTTCTGTTTTTCTTTCTGGAACCACTATATTCTTCCACAAAACTAATCTCAGAATATCTAAACCCACTATCCCTAAGAATTTTATCAAAAATAGTTCTATGTTTGTTTGTTTTTAAATATTTCTTTGCTAGAGAAGTGTAAGTTTATGCGTCATTCAACCTATGATGGAATATGTTTGATAACAGATGATGGGTGATTAGGGCCAGAGTTTATATAAATTGGGTAATCATTGTTTTTTTTATGTAAGTTCGAAAATTGTTTGAAACTAAGTCTAACGTTACGTCTAAGAAGTTAACTTGTTTTATATTAGAATTAATAACTACGCTAAGGCCAAAAGATTTAAGAACTCTATGGATTAATTTTCTAAGTTTATCAACCTTACCTCCAGTAGATTTATTTACTATCATGAGTCCATTATCTCTATAAAATACTATATTATTTAAATCAATGTCTTTATATGTAGTGATGTTGTACAAAAGAAACAATTCAACTAAATCTGAAAACTGCAAAATTCAAAGCTCCCATAGATAAAACAAAATTATCAGTCGAATTTTTAATTCACTTTTGATTATCGTGAATAAGGATTGACTTTCTGCAGTTTAAAATTATGGGAATTTTCTCTTTTGAAATGTCTGAATAAAATATATGTTATCCATCAGCTATAACACGACTAGGAATTTCATGCACAAGGCCATCTTTCATTTGTGAGGAATGTGTATATGTACATGCTTATATGTATATTTATATATATTATTATTATAGCTCTGCTGTATTACATTGAACACTGTTTTATTAACACCAATACTATATACATTTTATAGATAGATAGATAGATAGATAGATAGATAGATAGATAGATAGATAGATAGATAGATAAATAGATATGAACAGACTGTGATAGATAGATAGATAGATAGATAGATAGATAGATAGATAGATAGATAGATATGAACAGACTGA
>JBBBDQ010001571.1:25000-155000 GCA_037127315.1 Ascarosepion bandense
AGGTATCTGATGGCTTTCACTGAAGATCAGGTGACAGTAAGCGTCCTTAGTATCACAACTGATTTTAGTAATATTAGGATCCGAATGATTTTATTCATGTTACAAATTTCCATTTCTTCCAAGAACTTTTTTTTTAATCGTTTCACCCCAAGCAAAGCAGTAACGCCACTGATGCGCATGGGACATACATAAGAGAAAAAAAATTAGATAGAGGGAGAATAAAGAGAAAGACGAACCAGTTACAGGTGGTGTCAGAGAAGGGAGCAAGAGAAGGATGGGAGTACAGGTGTGATGACAGTTGCAAAGGTAGAAAGAAAGGAAATAATATACAGGGTGATGTAAAAAGAACTAGAGTCAAGTGGTTAAGAGATGGGTATTGACATTGCATTTAAATATTTGGAGGTTGTAGCCGTCAGGAAAGCAAGAATATGGAAGGGAGTTCCACAAACGGAAGCTGCTGGAGTAGAATTGTTGGCTACATTTGGTTGATCTAACTGCGAATGCCAGTTGCTAGTCTGGTTGCACGAGTTAACTCCTGTGACAGGGGCACCAGTGACTTAGTTTCGTCGGAGCAGAAGCCATGAAAATATTTATAGACTTTGAAAGTCTCTTTCAAGTGCGCTAGTAATTATCGGTACAATTGTCACCTTTATCCTCTATTTATCTGTCAAAAAGATTTATCACTTTATCATTTTTTCAATTTCCACATTTATCACTTTATCATGTTTTCAATTTCCACATTTTTTTCTATTTCAATTTCCAGGTCTTTATATTTTGACAGTTTTTCGAATTCCTTGGTTGCTATGTTACAATCCGCTGGACAAGCCATATCAATTAATAGGCAAGTTTTTTCTTTCTGGTTTTTAACAATAATGTCCGACCTATTTGCTTCAATTTTTCTGTTTGTGTAGATGGTATAATCCCATAACATGGTGACATCTATTTTAGTAACCGGTGCTGGGTGACGTTCATACCAGTGTTTATTTACAGATTTTCCATAGTGTTTGCATATTGTCCAATGTAAATATTGCCCCACTCTATCGTGGCGATTTTTATATTCATTTGGGGCAAGTACATAACATCCTGAGATTAGATGGTCTGTTGTTTCTTAGTATTTATCACAGAACCTGCATTTTGGATCCACATTATTATGCATAATATTTGCCTGAAGGTTTCTAGTGAAAAGACTTTGGTCTGGCGCTGCAAGAATAAAGCCTTCAGTTTCAGATTTTAATCCAGATGCACGTAACCATCGCTGAGTATTAACTTTATCAACATTGGATTTATTGGCACGTTCTGGATATTGGCCATGCAGAGGTTTGTCTTGCCAGCGTTATTTCATCTGTTCAAGAGCTTTATCTTTGGCTTTCTTTTTCATATTTTTCGCCGCAATAGTTGGTTCTTGGCTTCTGTTTTGCTTTTCTACAGAATCTACTTAATGTAAATCTTGTTTGTATTTAATGCCTTCTTTCTGTTTTCATGTTGTTTAACTAATTGTATCATTCAGTCCTCTGTTGTTTCTATGTATGTTAGTAAGCCAATAGTTGTTGTCTTGTATGACAATTCCAGCTGAATAAGACCTCTTCCACCTTCTTTACGGGGTATGTATAGACGGTCTACATCAGCCTTTGGATGATGCATCTTATGCTTAGAAAGAAGCTTTCTTGTTTTAGCATCCATTCGTCTGATGTCGTTTAGCGTCCAGTTCAAGATGTTGAAACAATATTGAACCATTGGGATAGGAATGCTATTACTAGCCATAATTCTGTTCTGAGAATTCAATTCAGTTTTTAATATCAGTCGTAGTCTTCTATAGTACTCTTTACGCACTATTTCTTTCATTTTTTTATGGTGAATTTTTTCACTCACATTTATACCTAGGTATTTATAAGTTTCTTCTTGCTCTAAGCCCTTTATTGTTACAGCAGGGTCTAAGCTAATTGAGGATGCTTATTGTAGCGATCCTCGTAAAACTGTAGCTTTAGCACATTTATTCAAATTGAATTTCGTTCCAATGCCTTCACTGAAGCATTTTACAGTTTTCAGAAGACCTTCCAACTCATTATCATTCTTAGCATACAACTTTAAGTCATCCATATAAAATAGATAGCTTATTTTCTTTTGGGCTATTTTATAACCACATTCTGTCTTGTTAAGTTGACTGGTTTATGCTATCAATGATATGCAAAATAGTCAGGGAGACAAAGAATCACCTTGAAATATACCTCTTTTGATGTTTATTTCACCAGACTTATAGGTTCTATTTATATGATTGAGGTAAAAGGTTGTTTTCCATATCGACATACATTGTTTGATGAAATTGATGATGACGTGTGATACCTTGTATATATTTAAAGTCTTTAAGATTCAGGAATGTGGTACACTATCGAATGCCTTAAGATAATCTATCCGGGCAGTACTAAGATTTTTCTTTGAATTGTAGCAAATTTCCAGGTTCATCCTGTTAATAAGTAATTGGTCTTTACATCAGTAACAGCCACGTTTGCACCCGTTTTGTTCAAGCCGTAGTGTGTCATTTCTTTTCAAGAAGAAGTATGTCTGTTTTGTTAAAATAGATGTTAATAGTTTTGTATGTTGTCGGAAGTCTGTAGTTTTTCGGGTTATGTGTGTCACTATTCTTGGGTAGAATAAATGTAATTCTTTTGGTTATTCATGCAGGAATTTTAGTGGGGTCGTTAACCATTTTCTGAAGTTCTTTTGCTAGTTTTTTTTGTTTCTTTTTCAATCATTTCACCCCAAGCAAGGCATTTCACTACCACTATTGCGCAGGGGGTTACATAGGGGAAAGTGATGAGAAAGAGTGGTTAGTTATAGGAAATGTCAGAAGGAGGGTGATAAACGGATAAGAATACCGAGGATAATGTTTGGGTAGATGGGAAGAGTGTTTGAGAGAATGGATGCGAGTTAGTGTGATAAGAGGTATCTATTGACCCTACATTTAAACTCCTGGAGATTGCAGCTGTCGGGGAAGAAAAGAAGCTGTTGGAGTAGAAATTGTGGTTACATCTTATCTGTTTCACTGTAAAAGAGTGGGAAAAGCTAATCTAGTATCTCGTGTAAATCATACGTAGGGAGCACCAGTGATCTAAGTTCATCGGAGCAGAAGCCGTGAAAGTATTTATAAAAGAGGCACAGGGAAGCCACATCATGCCGGTGAAAGAGTGACTGCAGCCGGGCTGCCAAGTCAGAATCGATCACATTACAGATTCTCCGTTGTATTTTGTCAAGAACACCGAGGAGAATAGCAGGGTCACCCGACCAGATGTGGCAGCAGTATTCAATACACGGGCGGATGGTAGATTTGTATATGTACATGATGGATTCAGACGGGAAAAACTTTAATGCACAAATAATGCCTTTTTTTTTCCCAGAACTATATAACTTCTTCCAGCTTCCAGTTTTGTGGGGACTATCACTTAAATTCTTCTTTTTTTTTTTTTTTTTTGCCTATTTCCCTGTAAAATTTCTTTGCATCGGTTTGAAAAATCTTGTTTTGTCTGTATAATTTTGATCTTTTCTCATAGCGTCTTTCTGATTCCGGTTCCCTTTCATATTTTGTTGATTCGTCTATTCTGGTTGCAATTCGTTTTATCACATTAATTTCAGCCTCTGTCAATCGGTTATTTCACATGATGTATCTTCGTACAATGGCTAATTTATTTTCGTCAATGTACTTTCTATTTGTTTGTTCAAACTTTTCTTGCCTAATGTCATATGTTTGGCGAGTGATGCTTTTTTTATGGTTTGAGTAAGGCTTCATGAAATGCAGTCATAACGACTTTGTACTTCTCATGAAACCATTTTATTTTTTCTTTCTTTAAATATACGGTTATAGATCTAGCTGGAGAATTTTCAAGGCCATCATTAGGATGGGGACCTGATGGTTGTGGGGACCTGAAGATTCATTCTTTGTATAGGAATTTGTTCCTATGGCAAATATTTCGACCTCATGTAGGTTCCCTCCTAAAGGACGGGTTCCTTGTTTAACTACTGAAAGAGCCATACTGGACTTTTTATTTCTATTTGTAATTCTCATATTTTTCCCACGAGTAACACACGGGTCTAAAAGTCCATCCACGTTGGGTGACGATTTTTTATAAACAGGGTTCCGAAGCCTGTAGGGAATCGTTTGTGACCTCATAACGCACAATTAACTCCTCGGTACAATTAACACCTTGAGTTGCGGGTTGTTGTTCGGAGTTTTCCTTCTCCTAAATGGGTTGCCAAAGGACAGCTGATTATTATTATTATTATTATTATTATTATTATTATTATTATTAACACTATTTGAATACATTAATTCAGGAATAAAGGTTGATTCTAAAATTGGATATTGTTCTCTGAACAACCTATAATTTTTATTAGTAGTAGTAGTAGTAGTAGTATTCTTATTTCCTTTGATTTCTGATGTATACACATTTCCTTCTGGGATCCAATCAGAGACCTAAGTTCAGAAATGGCTTCATGACATTTTCTACTGATTATCTTTTGTAAAAACAAAAAAGTCCTAAGATGACATATTTTACATACATTTTCGCTATGTGTAAGCTGTACTTATATATATATATATATATATATATATATATATATATATATATATTTGTGTAAAACCCTTTGTAAAATAAAGACGGAAGCTGACGATGGTTCGCTTGAAATAGGCCTATACATCCAATTTACCATGAAATAACGTGTCTGCCTTAATTTTTTATATTTGCTCTATATGTATTTATATACATATATATTTAGAGCTCTTTTAGAGAGTTATACTACCACTGTATGTACAGGATACTCCTTTGGATTCTTCTATACCAACACTGCATGCTGATATATATATATATATATATATATATATATATATATATATATTAAATTTTAAAAAATGAGCAAAAGTTAAAATCACAAAAACCAGATCATATTAATAATAATTTTATTAATATTAAAATTTATAGTATTATCTATTTACAGAGCCAAAAGTAAATTTCGGAATTTTTTGACATACTATACTATATGTGTATGTGTGTGTTGCGTGCGTGTACGGATATATATATATATATATATATATATATATATACACACACACACACACACACACACACACACACATATATATATATATATATATATATATATATACATATATATATATATATATATATATATATATATATATATATACTATACAATGAGTGCTGGTGATAATAAAATAGTGATCATATGCAATATATATATATATATATATATATATATATATATATATATATATATATATGCATAAGCACACACACATACATACATACATACATTTACTCATTTAGCTTTATACAAACCCTACCTAATATTTGCCCACAGCATTTTCATCTTGATTCTGATCGTTCAGTCTGTTATGCTGGAAACTTTTGTTATGTTTTCTGCAATTCTACAGAATTATGTATGTTTGATATCACCGCTGATTGATTATGCTTCTAAAAATGGAAATGAAAATGCCTTCATCGTTCATTTTATTGATCACTTTCTCCAGTTAGCAGAGATTAAAAAATGGATAAAAATAACCTTCTGGACCTAAATCAACAAGTTTCAAGAATAAAACCTGAAAATGCCATATTTCTCGAAAAATACATAACGATGGATGTTTCTTGGAAATAAATGATTTTAGAAAGAAAGAAAGAAAGAAAGAAAGAAAGAAAGAAAGAAAGAAAGAAAGAAAGAAAGAAAGTGAAAATTTAACTAGGTAGCTAAATTTTCATTTTCTCATTTCTTGATAGATAGATAGATAGATAGATAGATAGATAGATAGATAGATAGATAGATAGATGTGAACAGACATAGATAGATAGATAGATAGATAGATAGATAGATAGATAGATAGATAGATAGATAGATAGATAGATAGATAGATAGATAGATAGATTCTCTCTTCCTCAGTTAACTTGCAATCTTTCTGTTGGTTTAAATGTAGACTTATGGTTATTCCATTTACCTTTAAAACTGTCTTTGGTAGATCCTAAATATGTTTTGCTTTGACAAATTTTTGTCCTACAAAAGTTAAGAATGATGCACTTTTCTTTAGTTACAAACTTACATATGCCTAGGTAAATTGTAGCCTCTCCTAAATTTAATGAATTGTTTCTTATTACCTGCTTAGTTGAAACATCTGTCAGTATTTTTTGCGATTCTGTCAACTTTTTTTTTATTGTTTTTTATCACAACGCGCAATTAATTCGTTTTATTTGCTTATTCTTTTACTTTTCTTTGTTTAATTTATTTTATTTGATTATTTTATATTATTTATTCATATTTCATGCACCCTACTATTCAAGTAAACAACATATAACGGCTTCTGTAGACTAATCAGAAAATATCATTTATATCAAATATGTTCTGAATTATATAAGGTCGGTTCTTTGTGTAGGACCAGGAAGTTTTCTCCCGTCTGAAAGCATCCTGTACATATGTAAATCTACTATCCGCCCGTGCATTGAATACTGCTGCCATCCCTGTTCAATTGCTCCTGCTATCCACCTAGGGGTCCTTGATAAAATCCAACGGAGAATCTATAATATGATCGATCCCGAATTCGCAGCTCAGATACAGTCACTTTCTTACTCTGTGAGTATTAAATTTTCCAAACCCTCTTTTCATTATGTGCCTAAGAAATATCACTTGTCTATTTCTGATGTTATGTATAAGTTATGTATATTTGATCTCAACTTAGCAGGTCAGATACAGTCACTTTCTCACCGGCGCAATGTGGTTTTCCTGTCTCTTCTACAAATACTTTCATGGCTTCTGCTCCGATGAACTTAGCTCACAGGTGCCCCCTGTATATGAATTTACTCGAGCGACAAGATTAGCAACTAGGTCCCACCCTTTTACTGTGAAACCAATAAAATGTAAACGCAAATTCTACTCCATCAGCTTATTTTCTCGCACTTCCCGCCTGTGGAATTCCCTTCCGTTTGCTTCCCCAACAGCTACAATCTCCAAAAATTTAAATGTAAAGTCAATAGTCATCTCCTGTGTCACTAACTTGCATTATAATTGATCCAAACACCGAGATATTTGAAGTGTTTAGTAATAACTTTCACGGGAAAAGTTTGTACTTTCACATTCTTTCTTCTGTACTCTTTGTACTTTTACGTTCTTTTCCTGTGTTATCTATTTGTACTTTCACATTCTTTTCCCCTCTTCTCGCTAATCTCAATTTATTTATAAATGGAACTTTGTCTGTGTGTGTGTTTGTGTGTGTGTGTATCCGTTACCTATAGACTCCGAAACGGCTGAACCGATTTTCTTGAAAATTTACACAGTTGTACTATAAGCGTCTGCGAGTGTTCTTAGCTAGGTTTTGTGTCGAGGTACCCCCGATAAATAGCGATAATCGAAAAAATTGGGTTATAGAAGGAGTGGTCCGATTTTAATCAAATTTGATACACTCATAGACAAAGACATAAGAAACAATATTCAGATGTTTCAAGGTTGCAGTTCTTACAATAGTGTAGAAAATCGATAATATATATATGTATAAATCGATAGCAGGAAATCAAAATTTGACTTACATCCATTCATTTTTCTTTCAGTCTACGGTTTAGCTTTAACTGGAAACATTTTAGTCTTCTGTGCCAATGTCCAAAGAGTCTGAGCTCCAGGACCATGGATTAGTTTTAAAGCTTTCATTACACCCGAGCAACGCCGGGCTATACTGCTAGTTGCCAATATTTTCTTGTGACTCTGATATACCCTCTCAGAAAATATTGAGAAAAGAGAACATTTTAACACTGACAGAACATATAGAAGTCAAGAGATGCAGCGGAAAACAGCGAATAACTTAACGAACTTGTGTAAGTGAATGGCAGAACAGGGATTAGGAGAGATAACAAATTTTAATAAGAGCTTCAAATGACAGAAAATCGCGTAGAACCAGAATCACCAACGTACTGAAGGAACACTGCACTTACAAGAATAAGAAAGCACAAATGATACAGGGTTAGATTTAATGTGATGTCACAGGCGCTGAATAAATTTCCTAGGCCTAACACCAACCGATGATGCAACAGCGTCAGAATGACAGATCAATGAAATACCATTCTAATATAATGGGGATGTGCTACCTGAAAGAGAGAGATTCACAAGGAACAAGCACGCTTTATTTGAGCCATAACCCGTCCAAAGACGACATAATCAATCTGAGCCAAAACGCCGAGAAGTGAGATGATTAATAAGCTTGTAATACAGATCATTTCGCCCGTATGAAGGATTCGAAACTCAATGGGGAATCCGAAAATACGGCTTTGTGCCAGATAAAGCTATACTTAGTAAATAAGTGGGCGCCTTGCCATAAAATCATACTTAAACAGCGTAGTCTCCAAGACCATTGTTATAATAGTGGATTTGATACCTAATGTTTACTCTTTAATTAACTCTAGTAAATATGTACTGGGTCATATCATAGGTTAAAACAGAGGTCGGGAAACTTTTGTTAACTATGTGCCGATTTAGGTCTTTAAAATCATTCAGTATGCCAACAGCACACATATTTTAATTAATACAAATCAAGGTTTATATGTCTGTTCTACAATATATTTTATATAGCAATAATACTGTATATAGCAATATATTCAATAATATGTAAACCACGTTAATAGAAATGTAGCAGAAAATTTGGGATTCTATAGAAAGGCACTGGAAACACTCTCACAAACGATCCTGATTTTACCTACGCCGACGTGAACTGCTCCGAATGCACAAATTCCAATTAAGTCGTTTTTTGAATTTTTTCGATTTTTCGCGCGTTTTTAATTTTACGCACGCTGCCAGTCTCGATCTGACTTACTGACGCATACGCTTCGTCATTCCAGCGCTGATGCTCGGACGGTCTGCCTCGCTGGCAATCTGTTCGTACATTTAGACTACTCTCTACTCAGATCTCCGGGGTAATTCTTCACAATAAATAAACTGTTTTTTCTCGTTTTTATTAATAATGGGTGCCTTGCTATTACATGTTCTTAGCTAGTTGCTCAATATCGGCAACATACTTTTACACAATTTCTAAATGTTCAGATGTTACACTTAACCCTTTATGTGAGAGAAAATTTACTTAAAGGAATAATTTGAACCAAAAGTCAAAAGAGAAAAAGCGATAGTCTTCAAACAGATGAAGGATCTCTGGGCGGGGGGTGTTGTCAACAGTTGAGAACAGCAGCAGATCTTTTATAAATTTCACGGCCTCTGCTCCGATGAACTTAGATCACTGGATACGAATTTGCACGAGAAACTAGATTGGCAGCTAGATCCCACCCTTTTACAGTGAAACCGATAAAATGCAACCGCAACTTCTACTCCTTCAGTTTCTTTTCTCGCACTTCTCAGCTGTGGAATTCCCTTCCACACGATTGCTTCCCCGACGGCTACAATCTCCAGGAGTTTAAATGTAAGGTCAATAGACACCTCCTAACACGCTAACTTGCATCTATTCTCTCAAATACTCTCACCATTTAACCAACCCTCATTCTCGGTACCCTTTCTATCTCCCTCCTTCTAACATTTCCTATATCTAACCATCCTTTTCCATCACTCCCTCGACCCTATGTAACCCCCTGCGCTACAGTGACAGTGGAATGCCTTGCTCGGGGTGAAACGATTAAAAAAAAAATACAAATCAAGTCTTTTATAAATTTTCGTCTTCCAGATACTTCTTTCGTTCAACAAATCGTGCCATTGGAAATTGCTTAATATGCCACGTGTGGCACGCGTGCTATAGGTTGCCGACCGTTTGGTTAAAAGATAACAAGATCACCTAGCGGACTATTACTATTCGGTCCTCACTGGTTGTTCTTTACTAAATTTAGTAAATTCTTATCAGAAATCTCATCATAGTATAATGGAAAAATTATCTTGCTTGCTGTTACCAATAAACTGAATTAGTTCCTTAGTAGATGCTCTTTAGCCGAGTTTCTTGTTTTATTTTTAGTAACCCTGCAAGACAAGGGTAGTCATAGCTCTCCACAACTTCCTATCATTCCTATCTTTAAGTAATGTTTATCTCTTTAGTGTCTCCTAATTTTCTTTTCTGTCATTCATTTACAAAACTCATTAACTAGGTCACTCGTTTTTCTCTATCCGTCATACCTTCAACATGCCTTGTAAGTATCAGATTCTCTAAGACCTCTTGCCTCCTTATGTGATCCAAAACTTTCAGCTGCCTCTGATCCTAAGCAAAAAGTGTCCTTTTCGTTACCATTTTCTTTAAAGCTACCTCGTTGCTCACATGTTCAGTCCATGGTACTTTCAGTATATGTTGCGTAGGGAGATGGTTATTGTTTCTTTGATTCGGCCTTGTGTCAGACTTAACTGAACTCCCTACAGCTTACAAGTTTTATCCTGTATTATCATCAGAAGGTTTTCATCGTTATCAGAAGGTTGGCTGTCGGCAGGTTGGAATATGTGGAATTGTGTGGAATAGTGTAAGAATGAAATATACATTTTACATTTTAAAATAGAAATTTATTAAAAGGGAAGAATGACATAAGTTTTAGGAGTTAATGTGAAATTAGAAACATTATTAAGAAGTTAAGGGTAGCGTTCGTGTTCAATGATAAAGTTATGGGTATCAAGAAATGTAGAAAATGTTCGTAGTAGAATTGTTGAAAGAGATAAGGAGAAAGTCAATCCTTTTTCTATTTGGGAAAACCAGGATTTCACACGTCATTGTGAATTTTTGTAAAAGTGAAGAAGAATGTTGATTTTAATTAATTTTTTATCCACTAGCTGTTGCCGCAAGTCTCCGCTTCATCTTCGAGGAAATTGTTCAGCATTCACTGGCATATAAGAGGGCCGCTTGTTTCAATATTTGACGCTTAAACAATTGTTTTCTTTTCTCTCCTCTGCATTCATTATCTCCTTTGAGTGTTAAATTCCCTATTCCCTCTTTCCACATTAATGATTATTATTCTAAGTATGTGTCCTTTTTATTCCCATTTTCCTTAAAGCTTTAAAATTTTCTCGTTGCTTACATGATTCATCCATGGTAATCTCATTATGCTAAATCTGTTGCTCCTTTACACATGTGATGAAATTTCATCGTGGTCATTGATATATAAGAGACTTTATATCACGTAGTAGTTCTATACTTTTTCTTTGCTTCTAAGTATTTTTCTGCCTCTTAATATTTTGTTTATTTTCTAGAAGGCACCTTTCGCTATCTCAATGCACATTCTGATTCATCTCACTTTATAGATACCACTAAGCTAAAAATACGCTATAAAATAAACTAAAAATAGTAAATACCTTGTGAGTCATTTATTCATAAGGTAATGAAGGAAACTACAAGACCTCCTACAGAAGGTAGCGGTGGAGAGCGACAAAAAAGGACTACAAATAAACTTTAAGAAAACTGAGTGCATGGTCATCAGCAAAAGGTGCAACCCAAAATGCCAAATACAGGTGGGGGATACCAGAATCAAGCAAGTACAAAAATTTAAATACCTAGGAAGCGTTCTAACAGGAGATGGAAAGTGCGATCCGAAGGCTAATTGGCATGGCAAAGGACGCGTTCCAGAAGCTGAGTAAAGTACTAACACACAGGAAAATTTCACTAGAAACAAAGAAAAGAGTGCTGGATTGCTATGTGATGTCAGTTCTTCAATACGGCAGTGAATGCTGGACAATATCATCGAAAATGAGGACAAAACTGGAAGCAGCGGAAATGTGGTTCTACAGAAGGATGCTGCGGATATCGTGGACTGAGCATGCAAGCAACGATAAGGTGTTGGAAAGAATGGCAACAAAAAGGAAATTAATACTGAGCATCAGGAAGAGACAACTGAAGTTCCTGGGACACGCAATGAGGAAGGAGAGCCTGGAGAACCTGATACTGACTGGCCAGATAGAAGGAAAGAGAGACAGAGGAAAGCAGCGGATAACATATTTGAAGGGCCTGATCAGGTGGATGACGGAACGGGGATGGACAGGAGTAACAGGAGCAAACATACTAAGAGCCACAAGGGATAAGGAGAAGTGGAGAACCATGATCGCCTACGTCCTGAAGGGACAGGGCACATAGAAGAAGAAGATTCTCATCATGCCGAATCATGTGTCTGTTGCACCTTTACATATGTGATGAAATTTCATAGTGGTCATTGATATATAAGAGAATTTATATCACGTAGTAGTTCTACACTTTTTCTTTGCTTCTAAGTATTTTTCTGCTTCCTAATATTTTGTTTATTTTCTAGAAGGCACCTTTCGCTATCTCAATGCACATTCTGATTCGTCTCACTTTATAGATACCACTAAGCTAAAAATACGCTATAAAATAAACTGAAAATAGTAAATATTTTGTGAGTCATTTATTCATAAGGTAATACTTAATGAAATAGTCTACTAGTCCATTTCTACTACAAAGAATTCACTCTTACGTATGTCCCAAAAATAAGCTTAGTAAAATGTACAAGATTATTTCATTATAAAAAAAATTATTGAGCTGCTAGTGTTACTTCATTACAATTGCATTGAATAACCACACTAGATGCTTCTTAGCACTGCTTAGTATTATGTACAGGAACATTTTATCATGGGAAAAGAGTTAGGATACTAGTGTAACAGAGTATAACCATTTCAGTGAATTAGTTTCCCTCTAGGTACACCATACCTAAACCTTTAATTACGTTTCAATGCATTTCATCATTTCCACTGTCCGATCTTCACTACTGTCTAGTGAGTTCCATCATCATTACATACCTTAAATGTGTAGATCTATTAGAAATTTGATTCATTTTTACAATTATTCTATTGATTTTAATTTAAATTGCTACATTTATGTAATTCTTGGACAATTAGAATTCTTACCAGTATTCATTTTGGGCGGCCACATTAAATATATACAAGGTGATTGAAAAGTAACTCCCTACTTTAGATATGAAAGACTTTTACATCTAATCATAATGTTTACACATCAGGAGATTCCATCATACATAAAACAGGGAGTAACTTTTCAATTACCCTATAGATGACTCATTGTTGATAGCAGACACAGAGTGAAAACTATAGGAACTCCTACCGAAGGTAGTAAAGGAAACCAAGAAAAAATACTAAATGTTAATTGTCATCAAAAGAACGGCCAAATATACAAACTATGAATCACAGGTACAAAAATCAAACACAGACAAAAATGTAAATACCTGGAAAATATTTTTAGCAGAGGACGAAAGGTGGATTTAAATAGTGAAATAAACCTTCCAAAACCTAAGCAAAGTATTAAGAAATAGGAAAATCGCGTTAAAAGTGTTTAATAAAGAACAAAAAAACGAAATCTAAAGGTGGATTCGAAAAGTGAAAAATACCTTCCAAATGCTAAGCAAAGTATAAATAAATCCTATAAATAGGAAAATTGCGTTAAAAATGATTAAAAGTGTTTTAACAGAGATCAGAAAACCAAATCCGAATGTGGATTTGAATAGCAAAAATTACTTTCTAAATGCTAAGCAAAGTAATAAGAATTAGGAAAATTGTGTTAAAAGTTTTTTAACAGAGGACGAAAAACCGAAATCCAAATGTTTTTTTTTGTTGTTGTTTTTTTTTTTTGTATTGTTTTTTATCATTTCTTCCCAAGCAAGGCGGTACCATCACTGATGTGCAGGGGGCTAGATCAGAGAGTCAAATATTTTGACAGGAAAAGAGTGAAGACAGAGATATACCAGCTACAGGAGGAGAAAGAAAAAGGGCAAGAGAAAGATATGAACACAGTAGTGAAGACAGTTTCGAAGGTAGAGAGAAAAGAAAAGAACAAGATACACGGGGTGATGTGAAAAGGGCTAGTGCTAAATGAATAAGAGATGGGAATTGACTTTGCATCTAAATTCTTGGAGGTTGTAGCCGTCAGGAAAGCAAATATATGGAAGGGAGTTATTTGAATAACGAAAGATACCTTCTAAATGCTAAGCAAAGTGATAAAAATTAGGAAAATCGCGTGAAAAAGCGTTAAAAGTGTTTTAACAGAGGACGGAAAACCGAAATCCGAAGGTAGATTTGAAAAGCAAATTCAAAAGCAACAAAGATTTTAAGAAATAGAAAATCGTGTTAAAAAAAGAAAAGAGTATTTAACTATTATGCAATACTGATACTACTATATGGAAGTAAATGGTGAACAATCCCCTCAGAAATGAAGAAGAGACTTGAGGCAACAAAAATATGGTTCTACAGAATGATGTTAAGAATACCATGTACCGAACGCGTAAGAAAAGACGACGAAGTTTTAGAGATAATGGAAATAAACAGAATACTTTTTCTTTGTTTTGTTTTTTTTTATAATCATATCGCCCCAAGCAAGGCACTTTACTGCCAGTTTTGCAGGAGGTTACATAGGAGGAAAGTTATGAGAAAGACTGACAGGTTATAGGGGGTGTCTGGAAGTGGGTAAGAAAAGAATGACAGTGGCCATAAAGTGAGGGATCAAGTTATGTATTGATTGCAATGTAGAATTGATCCCCTACTTTATATCCACATTATAATAGTAAAAAAATTTTTTATAATCATATCGCCCCAAGCAAGGCATTTTACTGTCACTGTTTTGCAGGAGGTTACATAGGAGGAAAGTTATGAGAAAGACTGACAGGTTATAGGGGGTGTCTGGAAGTGGGTAAGAAAAGAATGACAGTGGCCATAAAGTGAGGGATCAAGTTATGTATTGATTGCAATGTAGAATTGATCCCCTACTTTATATCCACATTATAATAGTAAAAAAATTTTTTATAATCATATCGCCCCAAGCAAGGCATTTTACTGTCACTGTTTTGCAGGAGGTTACATAGGAGGAAAGTTATGAGAAAGACTGACAGGTTATAGGGGGTGTCTGGAAGTGGGTAAAAGAAGGATGACTGTGGCCATAAAGTGAGGGATCAGTTAATATATTGATTGCAATGTAGAATTGATCCACATTATAATATAGAAACTATTTTTTTATAATCATATTACCCCGAGCATGGCATTTTACTATCACTGTTTTGCAGGGGGTTACATATGAGGAAAGTTATGAGAAAGACTGACAGGTTATAGGGGGTGTCTGGAAGTGGGTAAGAAAAGGATGACTGTGGTCATAAAGTGAGGGATCAAGTTATGTATTGATTGCAATGTAGAATTGATCCCCTACTTTATATCCACATTATAATAGTAAATTTTTTTTTATAATCATATCGCCCCAAGCAAGGCATTTTACTGCCACTGTTTTGCAGGGGGTTACATAGGAGGAAAGTTATGAGAAAGACTGACAGGTTATGGGGGGTGTCTGGAAGTGGGTAAGAGAAGGATGAGAATACTGATGATAGTGTAGTAGACGGAGAAAGGAGCATGAGAGAGAGAGAGAGGATGCAGGTTAATGAGATAGAAGATGACTATTGACTTTAAATTCTTGGAGATTGTAGCTGTCAGGAAAACAAGTAAATGGAAGGGAATTCCACAGGCGAGAAGTGCAATAGAAGAAGTTACTGGAGTAAAATGTGCATTTACAATTTATTGGTTTCACAGTAAAAGGGTGGGACCTAGTTGCTAATCTTGTGGCTCGAGTAAATTCATATATAGGGGGCACCTGTGAGCTAAGTTCTTCGGAGCAGAAGCCATAAAAGTATTTGTAGAAGAGACACAGGGAAGCCACATTGCGCTGGTGAGAAAGTGACTGTATCTGACCTGCCAAGTTGAGATCAAATATACATAACTTATACATAACATCAGAAATAGACAATTGATTTTTCTAAGGCACATAATGAAAAGAGGGTTCGGAAAATTTGATGCTCACAGGATAGATTAAATGCAAGAATAGCGAAAAACAGTACATTACCTAAATAGCAAGCTTCAGTAAATGGGTAATGGGACAAGGTTTAGAATAGATAAAAATGGCAAGATTTATTAAGAGATATAAAAGACAGGATATTGTGGAAAGCCATGATCGCCCACGCCCTGAAATGACATGGCACATAGAAGAACATTATAATTGCTCCAAATATTCTTCTATAACAATTTGTACATATGAAGTCATATTAGCTCTAAATATTTATTTAATATTTAAGCATCATTATTTTTGAAGCCATTTTTCATTTGAATTTCAGTTTTTATATCACAGCTACTGAAACAAACAGTGTATAGTCATTAATGTTGATATTATTTTGAAACAACAAAAAGGATCTACAATATAATCGATCCTAACTTGGCAGCCCTTCTACAGTTACTTTCTCACTAACATGATATGGCTTCCCTTTGTCTTTTCTACAGGTATTTTCAAGGCTTCTGTTCTAACGAGTTTCTTTCCCTGTTTCCCCAACCACATGTATTTACTCATGCTGCTAAATTGGCATCTAGGTTCCACCATTTTACCATTGAAAAAGTTAAATGTAATCACTCTTCTACTCTAATAGTTTGTTTTCTCACACTTCCCATTTGTGGACCTCCCTTTCGTTTGCTTGCTTACCTGATAGCTACAATCTCTAAAAGTTTAACTGCCATGTCGATCACCATCTTCTATCTTCTTGATTCCCATCCATCTCTTATCCTTTCTTCGACATCACCTGTACCTTGTTTTTTTTCTCTCACTGTAACCCCTCTGCGCACCAGTGGTGGTCCTGCTTTGCTTAGGACAAAATGATTATAAAAAATTTAAAAACAATGTTAATACATAAAATACTATTGGCCATTTATTATTTTTGGACTAGTCTTAATTTCAATTACATTTTATTACTGTTACACAGACCATCAGTTTGTAGTTATAAGCAAATAAGTACTAATATTATCTTGAAATATTATGAGATAAAGCATTGTCAACTATTATTAATTATTACTAGTATTTCTTTTCTCTTAATTTTTTATAATATTAGTATTTTTTCTTCTTAATTTTTGATAATAATAATATTAGTAATACTAATAGTATATGAAAAAAATATGATGACAAATATTATATTGGAAAAATAATATATGTATATATGGTCCGATATTATTTCTACAACATATTTTTTTTAATTATTTTATTCCAAGCAAGGCCTCTAAAATGCAAAGGGTTACTAAGTGAGAGAGAATATGAAAAATGACGAAGATATTAAGTGGCGAGAAAAACAAAAGAATATGAATTAAGAATACAAGTAATGGCTGAAATTAAAAATAATTTTTTTAAGATCAAACTTGACTGGAAAACAAGAAGTCACAACAGAGTTCCATTAGCAAGAAATGCAGAAAATAAACTGTTGGCATAGAATGTACAGTTATATCTAGCCATTTAAACCTTACTGTCAATCTAGTCAGTCAGTTAAGTGCCATACGTGAAACACGCTTGGGCAGAAGATTATCCCGCAGTAGGTTGCCATTGCTTTCTGCAATGTAGTAATGTAGTAATGTAGTAATTAGTGGGGGGGTCGGTTTCCTATTGTTATGAAGTAATAAGCTGATCCCCCATTTTATGACCAGTAGAAGCCTTAATCATAATTCCAACTATTATATTTAGTCAGTCAGTTAAGTGCCATACGTGAAACATGCTTGGGCGATCATGTCTCGAAAGAGACATGACTGACTGGGCAGAAGATAATCCCGCAGTAGGTTGGCATTGCTTTCTGCGGTAGACTGGTTGCCGGCCAAGGCTATAGAACCCAATCTGTCCTGTTATTTAACCCGTAACTGGAAGGAAGAGACGGATTAGTACTTTTCCCAAGGGTATTTGCGCGTAAGTGACTGCAATGAATTCAACTGGAATTTGAACTCGGCTCCCCGATTTCTCGTTCCGAGCCGATATCCACTGGACCACAACGCACATGCAATTAAATTCATAAGCTCTAGGTATCAAAATAGGAAGCTCACCAGAAGAATTACCACAAAAATGTGTATGTAAAAAGTATGGGAAACATATGATACAGTAGTGGAAAAATCATGATGCCAGCTCAGGAGTAATAATATTGCAGATGCTTCTTTGTGTTTTATCAAGAATCTCTAAAGACAAAACAAAAGCACCAAACCAATTGTGACAGCAATATTCAATGCAAGGACGAATGATATGCTTATAAATGAGTAAGACAAATACTAGTGAACAAAATTATCTAACATTGCAATTACCCCTACAAATTTAAATATTGTAAGAGCAGTGGTATACAGACAGATTTGCAAAGTAAAATGGATGGGTGCTTGAATTTTGCTAGGGCTTATTACTTCTAATTTATATGGTTTACTAAGGCTGGTGGACAGGGTGAGGTAAAACAAATAAAATTAACATAAAAGAACAAGCTAAAAATTAATTTCATAAATGCACAAGTAATCTACAGATAGCTATGAACAGACTGTCTAACTAGGAATTATTAAAAAATCAACTAAAACTGAGATGAAAGAAATACTAGTTAAAAATGAATAATGGTTTACAGGAGATCACTTTAAAAATATTCAAATAATCTATTAATAATCATTAATAGTCATAATCTGATGGTCTGTGAAGGTACAATTCAAAACAACTAAAATTAAGATGGAAGAAATACTTGACAAAAATGAATAATGGTTTACAGGAAATTATTTATAAAATATTCAAATAATCTACAGGTGGTTATCAACTGATGATTTAAATAGTTATGATTAAAACATTTAAATTAATATGAAACAAAAACTAGTCAAGAATTAATAATGGTTGATGATGCCTCATTTCGAAAATCTAGAAATAATCTCTTGATATAGTGAAAACTAATTTTCTAATAAGGTATGATTTTAAAAAAATAAAATTAAGATGAAAGAAATACTAGGCAAAAAATAATGATAATTGACATTGATTCGTTTCATAAATATTCAAATAATCTACATATGATCATAAAATTTAAAAAATACTAGTTTAAAATTTATAATGTTTAGCATATCGTCACGGAACGAGAAATCGGAGAGCCGAGTTCGAATTCCAGTTGAATTCAATGCATTCACTTACGTGAAAATACCCTTGGGAAAGATATTAATCCATCTCTTTAAGTACGACTGGAAACATCTAAAATTCAAATTAAATAAATACCAGTCAAAATTTAATAATGGTTGATAATGCCTCATTTCATAAATTTGCAAACAATCTAATGATTGTCTTAGACTTCTACTCCAACAGTTTCTTTCCTCGCACTTCCCGACTGTGGAATTTCCTTCTACACGGTTGCTTCCCCGACGGCTACAATCTCCAGGAGTTTAAATGTAAGGTCAATAGACACCTCTTAACACACTAACCTGCTCCCATTCCTCCTGACATTCCCTATGTCTAACATTCATTCCTCCTGACATTCCCTATGTCTAACCTTCCCCTATGTAGCCCCGTGCGCAATAGTGGCAGTGGAATGCCTTGCTTGGGGTGAGATGATTAAAAAAAAAAAGATTGTTTGTTTATGTAAGTATGACTAAACACAAATGAAATTAATCTTAAAGAAATATTCATCAAAATTTTACAATTGTTGACAAAGCTTCGACCAATGAAAATTCAACGTAATGTTATTAGTTATTTACTTATTGCTATAGACAGATAGTCTGAGTATTATTTAAGAAAAGCAACGTAAATTAAACTGAAAAAAAAAATGCTTATCGAAAAGGAATAATTGCTTGACAGTGTTTCCTCTAATAACAATTCAAGATAATATTAGTATTAACTAAGCCTACATTGTTTTATATATTTACATATTACGGAAATTAACGAAGATTAACGAAATGGATTTAAACAACCGACAATTTGAAATGATTTGTTTGAACATTATTTTTGATCGACACTCGTATTTAAGTAGATATTCTGTTTATAATCAAACAGTATTATACATTTATTTCTACCGGCCTGATTATTTACGATGAATTTTTGTTATGAAAATGTGTTATTCGGTAGGATTCGAACCTGCGACCCCTATCCACATAGGGGAAGCCACCAAGGCGATCTAGTGCGTCATAGATCTCTCAATCACGAATGACGATCAGTCTAAACGAAGTCAAAATAAGCCTATAACACAATTTTCGAATTCATCTCTGCTCTGAAATGTATCGTAATGTCAACAAATGTAAACATGTTACAGAAATTAACGAAGATCAATGAAACTGGTTATAAACAACCAACAATTTGAAATGATTTGTTTGAACATTATTTGTGGTCAAGAGTTCTATGACACGCCGGATCACTTGGTGGCTTCCAGGGATCACAGGTTCAAATCCTGCCGAATGACACATATTTTCGTAACCAAAATGTATCGTAAATAATAAGGCCGGTAGTAATAAATATACTGTTTGATTATAAACAGAATATCTTTTTAAATACGAGAGTCGATCAAAAATAATGTTCAAACAAATCATTTCATATATATATATATATGCATTCTTTTTACTTAGAATGTCTAATGTTTATTGTCTGTGTATGAATGTTCCTATTTCCTCCTTTGAAAGAAACGGTGGAAAATATTGAGTTTCTTTATGCATATATTTGTATATATATTAACGATTGCATATGTACATCTGTTTATCAGATGTATGCAATGTTGTTCTCTTCTCTATCAATCTATTAAAAGCCTTCTTTTTCTTCTTTCTCACTCTTTTTATCTCCCCTCTCTCTCTCTCTCTTTATATATATATATGTGTGTGTGTGTGTGTGTGTGTGTGTGTGTGTGTGTGTGTGTGTGTGTTTGCTTTCTTCTACTATCCATCAATATTTGTTTTGCATTTACCAAGCTATGCTTACGCGCCCTTAATAATATCCATCCATCACCACACACACACCATCTAATCGAAGACCAACCAAAAGAGCTACCCACCGATGTAACCACTCTTACCACCAACTACTTCATCCTTGTCTTTATTGATCTTTTTTACCCCTCTATTTCCATAACTTTTCTTTCTCTCGCTCCGCTTCTTCTCTCTTCTACTTTTTCTTCCCCCTTCTGTATCTCTTTCTCTCACTCACTCTCACCATCACTAGATAGATAGATAGATAGATAGATAGATAGATAGATAGATAGATAGATAGACTAGACTAGAGACTGAGATAGATAGATAGATAGATAGATAGATAGATAGATAGATAGATAGATAGATAGATAGATAGATAGAGAACAGTCTGAGATAGATAGATAGATAGATAGATAGATAGATAGATAGATAGATAGATAGATAGATAGATAGATAGATAGACAGAATAGATAGATAGATAGATAGATAGATAGATAGATAGATAGATAGATAGATAGATAGATATCCTCTACTTTTAAAGTTTTAACACCTGTCTTTTGTTTCATTTTCTCTCTTTTCTTTTTTATACGTCTCATTTTCTTATATTCTTTACTTCTTTTTCCTCTCTTTCCGTTCTATTATCTCATTTACTTATCCTTCTTATTCTTTACCATGTTCTCCTCTTTCTTCTACTACTTACACATCTCTCATTCCTGTTTTTAATTCTGTGTTCCCTTCTTCTATTCTCTCTCTATGTAATTCTTTTTTTTATCTATCATATCTTCTCATTCTTCTTCTCTGTTTTGTCTCTATTTTTCTCTGTCTTCTTTTCGACTTCTGACGCATCGGGATAATGCAGATGCAAAAAGACAGACGATGATTTTTTTCCTCTAACGGAAGTAATGTATTTTTATTATGAACCTCTTCTGTGAATAAACCAACATCTTGGCATATATCCTTCCCATCCAATACTACCATACTTTTATTACTATATCCATCGCTTTCCAGACCGTTATTTTGCATGAATCACCCCACCCTTCCAACTCGATAACCTTCCCTGTTGCCACCGCCTCCCGTTACGAAAAGATTCTATCCAGTTCAATGAATAAAGTAATATCTTTAGCGAAGAGACGAATGAAAGTCTTTAGAGTCGACATCTAGGATTGGTCAACGAATTTTTATGATTGGTGCTTACACCACCGCTTGATAATCTTGTGGATATTGGCAAAGAAATAGGTAAAGCGCGCACGAACGCGCGCACACACACACACACATTTATATAGATACGTGTGTGTGTGTGTGTGTGTGTGTGTGTGTGTGTGTGTGTGTGTGTGTGTGTGTGTGTGTGTGTAAAGAGATTATGTCTACATGTTCATAATGACATGATTTTTACGGTTGGTTTCTTGCGAGATAGTTAAATAAGAAACTGAATAGGAGTGGGAATGAGGATTCCGACAAGGGAGGTAACTTAGCTGGTCAAATTACTTCCCTTATAATAGTGAGTTGCTATCAGCAGCCGATGAATAAATGATAGATAGATAGATAGATAGATAGATAGATAGATAGATAGATAGATAGATAGATAGATAGATAGATACGAACAGACTGGGATAGATAGATAGATAGATAGATAGATAGATAGATAGATAGATACATACATACATACATACATACATACATACATACATACATACATACATACATACAGTACACCGTAGACCTGAGATAAATTGGGCCTTTTGCAAACCGGCTTCTTTGTTATTTCAGAAATATGAATATAGTAAAGACAAATGCATTAAATATTGAATAGATAAAAATTCAGACTTATTCACCCTATACATTAAAGTGATATTGAGAGATTAATAAGTCCGACCATGATTCATTATTGACGGCCACATTCTTAACAACATAAGATATGAGTGTTGATAGAAGTCAACAAAGAATGGAAACTACAAGAAATCCTAGAGAAGTCAGTGAAGGAAAGTGATAAAAAAATTGAACATCAATTGTAAGAAAGAATGTATAGTTGCCCCCACCCCCTCCGGCCAAAAAAAAATCAGCCTAGCACCTAAATTACAAATTGGAGATACCGAAATTAAACAAGAAAAACAATTTAAATATCTGAAAATATCTTAACGGGACGTGCGACACCAAAATCCGTAGGCTTTTTTGGATAGCGGAAAATGCCTTCTAAAAGCTAAGTATTAACAAATATGAGCATTTCGTTAAAAACAAAGCTTTCGGCTATACTTTTGTAGCTATAGGGAGATGGTTAATGTTTATTAATTCGGTCAGACATAAGCGAACTCCCTACAGCTTGGGATTTTATTCGTTTTCATCATCAGATTTTCATCATCAGAATTATCAGAGAAGGTTTTCATCGTCAGAATTATCAGAAGGTTTTTCATCATCAGAGGTATCAGAAAGGTTTTCATCCAAGTAAGAATTATCGAGAAGGTTTTCATCATCAGAATTATCAGAGGTTTTCATCGTCAGAATTATCAGAAGGTTTTCATCATCAGAATTATCAGAAAGGTTTTCATCATCAGAATTATCAGAAGGTTTTCGTCGTCCAAATTATCGAAGGTTTCATCATCAGAATTATCAGAAGGTTTCATCATCAGAATTATCAAGAAGGTTTTCATCATCAGAATATCTGAGAAGGTTTTCATCATCAGAATTATCAGAAGGGTTTTCATCATCAGAATTATCAGAAGGTTTTCATCATCAGAATTATCGAAGGTTTCATCATCAGAATTATCAGAGGTTTTCATCGTAAGAATTATCAGAAAGGGTTTCATCGTCAGAATTATCAGAAGGTTTTCATCATCAAATTATCAGAAGGTTTTCATCGTCGAAGTTATCGGTTTCATCATCAGAATTATCGGAGGGTTTCATGTCAGAATTATCAGAAGGTTTTTCATCATCAGAATTATCAGAAAGGTTTTCATCATCAGAATTATCGAAAGGTTTTTCATCGTGAAGATTATCAGAGGTTTCATCATCAAATTATCGAAAGGTTTTCATCGTCAGAATTATCAGAAGGTTTTTTCATCATCGAAGTTATCAGAAGGGTTTTCATCATCAGAATTATCAGAAGGTTTTCATCATCAGAATTTATCAGAGGTTTTCATCATCAGAATTATCGGTTTTCATCATCAGAATTATCAAGTTTCATCGTCAGGGTGTCAGCGGTTTTCATCATCAGAATTATCAGAAGGATTTCATCGTCAGAATTATCAGAAGGTTTTCATCATCAGAATTATCCAGAAGGTTTTCATCATCAGAATTATCGAAGGTTTTTTCATCATCAGAATTATCAGAAGGTTTTTCATCGTCAGGAATATCAGAAGGTTTTTCATCATCAGAATTATCAGAAGGTTTTTCATCGTCAGGGTATCAGAAAGTTTTCATCATCAGAATTATCAGAAAGGTTTTCATCATCAGAATTATCAAGAAGGTTTTCATCATCAGAATTATCAGAGGTTTTTCTCATCATCAAGTTATGAAGAAGGTTCATCGTCAGAATTATCAGAAGGTTTTTCATCATCAGAATTATCGAAGGGTTTCATCGTCAAAATTATCAAGAAGGTTTTCATCATCAGAATTATCAGAAGGTTTTTATCATCAGAATTATCAGAAGGTTTTTCATCACATCAGAATTATCGGTTTTCATCATCAGAATTATCAGAAGGTTTTCATCATCAGAATTGTGAAGGTTTCATAGTCAGAATTGTCAGAAGAGTTTTCATCATCAGAATTATCGAAGGTTTTTCATCGTCAGAATTATCCAGAGAGTTTTTGTCATCAGAATTATCAGAAGGTTTTCATCATCAGAATTATCGAAGGTTTTCATCATCAGAATTATCAGAGAGGTTTTTCATCGTCAGAGAATTATCGAGAAGGTTTTCATCATCAAAGTTATCAGAGAAGGTTTTTTCATCAAATAAATTCAGCAGAAGGTTTTTTCATCATCAGAATTATCAGAAAGGTTTTCATCGTCAGAATTATCAAGGGTTTTCATCATCAGAATTATCAGAAGGAGTTTTTCATCATCAGAATTATCAGAAGGTTTCATCGTCAGAATTATCAGAAAGGTTTTAATATCGAAAGAATTATCGAGTTTTTTCATCGTCAAATTATAGAAGGTTTTTCATCATCAGGAGTATCAGAAGGTTTTTCATCATCAGAACCATCAAGAAGGTTTTCATCGTAAGAATTATCAGAGGTTTTCATCGTCAGAATTATCCAGAAGGTTTTCATCATCAGAATTATCTGAAAAAGAGTTTTCATCGTCAGAATTATCAGAGGTTTCATCATCAGAATTATCAGAAGGTTCCATCATCAGAATTATCGAAAGTTTCATCATCAGGAGTATCAGAAGGTTTTTCATCATCAGAATTATCAGAAGGTTTTTCATCGTCGGTATCAGAAGGTTTTTCATCATCAGAACCATCAAGTTTTCATCGTCGAATTATCAGAAAGGTTTTCATCATCAGAATTATCAAGAAGGTTTTCATCATCAGAATTATCAGAAAGTTTTTCATCATCAAGTTATCAAGTTTTCATCATCAGAGATATCGAAGTTTTCATCATCAGAATTATCAGAGAGGTTTTCATCATCAGAATTATCAGAAGGTTTTCATCATCAGAATTATCAGAGGTTTTCATCATCAGAATTATCCAGTTTGTCGTCAGAATTATCGAAGGTTTTATCATCAGAATTATCGAAGGTTTTCATCGTCAGAATTATCAGAACGTATCAGAATTATCGGGAGGTTTTTCATCATCAGAATTGTCAGAAGGTTTTCATCATCGGAATTATCAGAAGGTTTTCATCATCAGAATTATCGAAGTTTTCATCATCAGAATTATCAGAAGGTTTTTCATCATCAGAATTATCAGAAGGTTTTTCATCATCAAGATTATCAGAAGGTTTTTTCATCATCAGAATTATCAGAAGGTTTTTTGTCATCAGAATTATCAGAAGGTTTTTCATCATCAGAAAAATTCATCGAAGGTTTTCATCATCAGAATTATCGAAAGGTTTTTCATCGTCAGAATTATCAGAAAGGTTTTCATCATCAAGCTGCTGAAGATTATCAGAAGGTTTTTCATCGTCAAGGGTATCAGAAGGTTCATCATCGAAAGAATTATCGGTTTCATCATCAGAATTATCAGAAGGTTTTCATCATCAGAATTATCAGAAGGTTTTCATCATCAGAATTATCAGAAGTTTTTCATCATCAGAATTATCAGAAGGTTTTTTCATCACATCAGAATTATCAGAAGGTTTTCATCATCAGAATATCCAGAGGGTTTTCATCATCAGAATTATCAGAAGGTTTTTCATCGTAAGAATTATCAGAAGGTTTTTCATCGTCAAAATTATCAGAAGGTTTCATCATCAAGATTATCAGAGTTTTCATCATCAAGAATTATCAGAAAGTTTCTCATCAGAATTATCGAAGAGGTTTTCATCATCGGATGATTTCATCATCAGAATTATCAGAAGGTTTTTCATCATCAGAATTATCAGAAGGTTTCATCATCAGAATTATGAAGGGTTGTCCATCAGAAATTATCCAGAGGTTTTCATCATCAGAACTGTCAGAAGGTTTTTCATCGTCAGAATTATCAGAAGGTTTTCATCATCAGAATTATCAGAAGGTTTTTCATCGTCAGGAGTATCAGAAAGGTTTTCATCATCAGAATCATCAAGGTTTCATCGTCAGAATTATCAGAAAGGTTTTCATCATCAGAATTATCAGAAGGTTTTCATCATCAGAATTATCAGAAGGTTTTCATCATCAGAATTATCAGAAAGGTTTTTCATCATCAGAATTATCCAGAAGGTTTTCATCATCAGAATTATCAGAAAGGTTTTCATCATCAGAATTGGCATGTCAGAAGGTTTTTCATCGTCCAGATTATCAGAAGAGTTTTCATCATCAGAGTTATCAGAAGGTTTTTCATCATCAGGGTATAAGAAGGTTTTCATCATCAGAATTATCAGAAGGTTTTCATCACGTCCGGCTGATTATCAGAAGGTTTCATCATCAGAATTATCGAAGGTTTTCATCATCAGAATTATCAGAGTTTTCATCGTCAGAATTATCAGAAGGTTTTTCATCATCAGAATTATCGAAGGTTTACTGTCATCAGAACCATCAGAAGAGTTTTTCCATCACGTCAGAATTATCAGGAAGTTTTCGTAGTAGATTATCAGAAGGGTTTTCATCATCAGAATTATCGAAGGTTTCATCGTCAGAATTATCAGAAGGTTTCATCATCAGAATTATGAAGGTTTTCATCACGTCAGAATTATCAGAAGGTTTTCATCATCAAATTATCAGAAGGTTTTCATCGTCAGAATTATCAGAAGAGTTTTCATCATCAGAATTATCAAGAAGGTTTTCATCATAAATTGTCGAAGGTTTCATCATCCAGAATTGTCAGAAGGTTTTTCATCATCAGAATTATCAGAAGGTTTTTCATCATCAGAATTATCCGAAGAGTTTTTCATCATCAGAATTATCAGAAGCTTTTCATCATCAGAATTATCAGAAGGTTTTCATCATCAGAATTATCAGAAGGTTTTCATCATCAGAATTATCAGAAGGTTTTCATCATCAGAATTATCAGAAGGTTTTCATCGTCAGAATTATCAGAAGGTTTTCATCATCAGAATTATCAGAAGGTTTTCATCGTCAGAATTATCAGAAGGTTTTCATCATCAGAATTATCAGAAGGTTTTCATCGTCAGAATTATCAGAAGGTTTTCATCATCAGAATTATCAGAAGGTTTTCATCATCAGAATTATCAGAAGGTTTTCATCATCAGAATTATCAGAAGGTTTTCATCGTCAGAATTATCAGAAGGTTTTCATCATCAGAATTATCAGAAGGTTTTCATCATCAGAATTATCAGAAGGTTTTCATCGTCAGAATTATCAGAAGGTTTTCATCGTCAGAATTATCAGAAGGTTTTCATCATCAGAATTATCAGAAGGTTTTCATCATCAGAATTATCAGAAGGTTTTCATCATCAGAATTATCAGAAGGTTTTTCATCATCAGAATTATCAGAAGGTTTTCATCGTCAGAATTATCAGAAGGTTTTCATCATCAGAATTATCAGAAGGTTTTCATCGTCAGAATTATCAGAAGGTTTTCATCATCAGAATTATCAGAAGGTTTTCATCATCAGAATTATCAGAAGGTTTTCATCATCAGAATTATCAGAAGGTTTTCATCATCAGAATTATCAGAAGGTTTTCATCATCAGAATTATCAGAAGGTTTTCATCATCAGAATTATCAGAAGGTTTTCATCGTCAGAATTATCAGAAGGTTTTCATCATCAGAATTATCAGAAGGTTTTCATCATCAGAATTATCAGAAGGTTTTCATCATCAGAATTATCAGAAGGTTTTCATCATCAGAATTATCAGAAGGTTTTCATCATCAGAATTATCAGAAGGTTTTCATCGTCAGAATTATCAGAAGGTTTTCATCATCAGAATTATCAGAAGGTTTTCATCATCAGAATTATCAGAAGGTTTTCATCATCAGAATTATCAGAAGGTTTTCATCGTCAGAATTATCAGAAGGTTTTCATCATCAGAATTATCAGAAGGTTTTCATCATCAGAATTATCAGAAGGTTTTCATCATCAGAATTATCAGAAGGTTTTCATCATCAGAATTATCAGAAGGTTTTCATCGTCAGAATTATCAGAAGGTTTTCATCATCAGAATTATCAGAAGGTTTTCATCATCAGAATTATCAGAAGGTTTTCATCATCAGAATTATCAGAAGGTTTTCATCATCAGAATTATCAGAAGGTTTTCATCATCAGAATTATCAGGAGGTTTTCATCAGAAGGTTGGTTGGCAGCAAAAGGTTGGAATGTGTAGATTTGTGTGGAAGAGTGGGAAATAGAAATATACATTGTAGCAGACAATGTTCAATGAGAAACAAGTAATGAGTTATGAGGTCGTGGTTGAAGTTTTTCCCGTTACACTTAAGCTCTCTCTCTCTCTCTCTCTCTCTCTCTCTCTCTCTCTCTCTCTCTCTCTCTCTCTCTCTCTCTCTGGTCTTGCAAATCGCTTCCGTTGATCAGAAAATCAATTTAACATCTATTCGCGAAACCCGGTTTCGACTTTTTCTGTAAGCACGAGATCAATCCTTTTTCTATGCGGCAAAACCAGGATTTCACACGTCATTGTGAATTTTTGTAAAAGTGAAGAAGAAAATTAATTTTAATTCTTAATTTCCTACCCCACACTTTTAGCCATTATTAAGAACTAGTTTTGTTTTACTTGTAAATAAACGTGTGTAAAGTTTATGCATATAGAGTCTTGTGTATGTTAAGTTCCGAAAACAGTAAGCACATTGTTACCATGAATAGAATAAGTAAAGAACAAATAGGAAAAAATGTCTTTAATCTAACATGTCTCATTTTAACAAGCTTCTTCGGAGATTTATTAAAGACGAATGATTTAAAAATCTAAAAGACAGTATGTTGATTAGGGTATAGTTTCATTGGTCAGATACGTGTCACGTCTGATAAAGCAATGGATGAATATTAAATGCAGAAGAAAATTTTGTGTCTGTTTAAGTGTGTGCCAATGCGTAATAATAACATTAGATTGTTTATTATGAATGTAAGTATATGTAAGCGAAAATAATGTGTGTTAAGCGCATCCAAACCACAGACAAACTAAGTTTGTGTATATGTCAATAACATTTAGTATGTGACGAAATACATTTCCGTTCAAAATACCTAACAAGTAACACATGTGTCAAGTGATGGAACGAATTTTCTTTTTAAATAAAATGAGGGAATCAGTTATGAATGTATGTGTTGAGAGAAATCATGTGTAAATGTGTGCGTCAGTAAAGTTAATATGCGAAATGAAGTATGCACGTGTCAAGTGATGGAATGGTTTTCTATTCTAAATAACGTGAGGGAATATAATGAGAGAGAAAGAAAAGTTTATTACAGGGGGATGTGTGTGTGTGTGTGTGTGTGTGTGTGTGTGTGTGTGTGTGTGTGTGTGTGTGTGTGTGTGTGTGTGTGTGTGTGGAGGGGATAATGACCAATTGGGAAAAAACCGTTTTATTTGACGCGTTTCATCTTTGAGAATTTCATCGTAATTTAGAGATGTTTAGGCTGAAGTAAATATGCATGTTCACGAACGAGAAGACGGTGAAATGAAATCCTGAAGGCCGAAACGTGTCACATGAAAAAGTTTTTCTACTTTGTCGTTAATTTTCATAACATTGTTCTGGTATACTATTTGCATCATTCGGACTATTGTTCTCATCTTTGTTGCCATTTATTTATACACTGGATCATTTTCTTTATTTGCGCATTTTAATCGTATTTTTTTTTTTTAATTTTACAATATTCGTAATTTTAACCGCGTTCCAGTATTATCTCTCATAATTCTTTCCTAACCAATCCGACATAATTAAAGTTGCCAACGACTGGTCCCTGATGAAGCGCTTGCCGAAAGGTAGCCTAGGTCCAGATATTAAAATAAATGAACATGAAATTATGTTTATTTAAATCCATATTCCTGTTCTGTGATATAAAATCATTATTTCAATGTGTGTGTGTGTGTGTGTGTGTGTGTGTGTGTGTGTGTGTGTGTGTGTGTGTGTGTGTGTGTGTGTGTGTGTGTGTGTGTTAATTAAAGTTGCAAACGACTGGTCCCTGATGAAGCGCTTGCCGAAAGGTAGCCTAGGTCCAGATATTAAAATAAATGAACATGAAATTATGTTTATTTAAATCCATATTCCTGTTCTGTGATATAAAATCATTATTTCAATGAATGTGTGTGTGTGTGTGTGTGTGTGTATGTGTGTGTGTGTGTGTGTGTGTGTGTGTGTGTGTGTGTTAATTAAAGTTGCAAACGACTGGTCCCTGATGAAGCGCTTGCCGAAAGGTAGCCTAGGTCCAGATATTAAAATAAATGAACATGAAATTATGTTTATTTAAATCCATATTCCCGTTCTGTGATATAAAATCATTATTTCAATGAATGAGTGTGTGTGTGTGTGTGTGTGTGTGTGTGTGTGTGTGTGTGTGTGTGTGTGTGTGTGTGTGTGTGTGTTAATTAAAGTTGCAAACGACTGGTCCCTGATGAAGCGCTTGCCGAAAGGTAGCCTAGGTCCAGATATTAAAATAAATGAACATGAAATTATGTTTATTTAAATCCATATTCCTGTTCTGTGATATAAAATCATTATTTCAATGTGTGTGTGTGTGTGTGTGTGTGTGTGTGTGTGTGTGTGTGTGTGTGTGTGTGTGCGCGCGCGCGCGCAAGTTTCATTAAAATTGACTGTCCTTTAAGATTAAGATTTTATATAACTCTTCACTTGATCTTATATACTGTTTTATTTCCAGGATATGAATTACATAAAATTGTCCGCATGTTTTATTTCTCCAAGCGCTTTCGGCTACACTTTTAGCCATTATCAAGTAGGAATTTTGGAAAAAATAAGACATAAATAAATTATATAAAAATAAAATTTTATAAAATTTATGTCCAGAAAATATATATATATATATATATATATATATACATAAGATCCCATTAAAAACTTATATAAAAGAAAATTAACCATAGCACCTTGTCTGTCATTTTTAACGAGACCTGAATAAAAGAGAGATTGCTGCCTAAATATACGACATATATATATATATATGTGTGTGTGTGTGTGTGTGTGTGTGTGTGTGTGTGTGTGTGTGTGTGTGTGTGTGTAAATTCAGATAAAACTTTGTGGGGAAATAGCCATTTTCAACATGTCATTTTAAAACATGCATTCTCAACACATTTGTTTATATGGCGGAAAATTCTAAGCCCAGAGGTTTGCTCTAGTAAAGAAAGGAGTTAGAAAATATTGGTTTTTATTGGGTTAGGCTAGCGGAATTTTAGTAGTAATTTCTTCTGTCGTAGCTTGACCCTTGAGTTAGTAGTGGTAGGTAGTGGTGATGTAACTGCTTAGCCAAAATTTTAAAAAAAAATTATTGTGACTAATTGTCAGTTAAATGCCATACGTGATACACGCTTGGGCGATCATGCCTTGAAAGGGACATGACTGACTGGGCAGAAGATTATCCCGCAGTAGGTTGCCATTGCTTTCTGCGGTAGACTGGTTGCCGACCAAGACTATAGAACCCAATCTGTCCTGCTATTTAACCCATAACTGGAAGGAAGAGAATGATTAATACCTTTCCCAAGGGTATTTGCGCGTAAGTGAATACAATGGATTCAACTGGAATTCGAACTCGGTTCGCCGGTTTCTCGTTCCAAGCCGATATCCACTGTACCACAACGCACATCCTTAACTGACTAATTGGAAGAATAAGATACTTATTGCAATTTACTTATTTCTATGTAACTCATACTAATGATCACCCTCCCGTTATTTAGGAGTATATTCTGGTATATAAATTTCAAGCATTAATTTTTTTCTCTACTGGTTTTTATAAGGTTAAAATGATATTTTTTAATATACCAGAACAATATTTGTCTATATTTCTGAGATGAGGTAGTATTTACACTATTTACATTAATCAGGCGATCAAAGATGTTAAATGATTAGTCGAAATCTTTCACTTCCTCTGTCACGTTGTTATTTCTGATCTCAGAGAAAGCTACGAACCTGAGAAAAAGGGACAGCCGTCTTCGTGCTGCATTCCTAGGCAACTGAAAATAAAGAAACGGTTGGGTGCATATGCAAAAATAAAGAAAACAGACAAGAACAAAAAAGATAACAAGACAGTAACGAAGGCAAGTCTATGTGGGCTAATGATTATATTGTATCTCTTTATACAGCAAAAGTGAGAGAGTAAAAAAAATAATTAAAAAAAAATACAATCCAAACTTTTTCAGAGTCCACAAATTACTTGTTGCTATTTTATGCTCCCTCCCCTAGGGTTCTGCTTAGAAGCGGCGTACATGTTACTAGCGTGGTGGGAAAGAGAGAGAATCTTTCCGTGTTTTCACTCTCTCTCTCTCTCTCTCTCTCTCTCTCTCTCTCTCTCTCTCTATCTATCTATCTATCTATCTATCTATCTATCTCTCTCTCTCTCTCTCGTTTCTGACTGACGTTCTTTTCTGTTTTGTTCTGTTCTGCTCTGACTTGATTTTCAAATCCGTTGTCTTTTCTGTTGAAACCGTTTCAATAAGGCGTGAGGTGGTAAGTGATCGGAATGTTTGTCCATAAAAATCTAACGTCAACTTCGCATATCTGGCTTAAATCACCCGCTTACGGTTTTCGTCATTCTGGAAGTTTGGAAACGAAATTCTGTTGACTTTATGCATTCCCCTGTCAGCGTTAATTACAATTCCATCCTTATGTGGGTGGTCTTTTTCCAAAACCGCCCGACAATTCCGCTTTCGGTTGATTTTTTATCTCTTTTTCCGAGAGAAAAGGAGAGAAAACGAATAGCAGCGAGGAAGATAATAGCAGAATTCTTTTCCTTCGCAGGGCCAGCTGGTCTTTGTTAAATTGTTATCCTATCAGTCGATGTCATTTTCGTGTATGCCTTGTGTTTCGCTTTTCTTCTATTTCCTTACCACCCAAGCGCTTATTTCTTTCCTCCTCTCTTTCTCAACCTTTCCTAAGAAAAGAAAAAATATATACACACAGAGATAACACAGTGTTACAAAATGGAAAGCAGAAAAATTTCTATGTTTAAATTTTGTGTTTATTTTTCGTTAGTCTGTTGGACACCATTGTGAACGAGGAGTCGGTTGACTTGCAGCAAATGTTTGTTGCGATTCTGATTGGTTAATAAGAAAATGAGCCAAGGGAGATAATAGAGTTTGTCTTTACTCAATATATCACATCTCTCCTCTTGAATAATTGCCATTTGTCCGTGAATTGAATACTGTTGCTATATCTGGTCGGTCGCTCCTGCTATACATCTCGAGGTTCTCGACAAAATCCAAAGAAGTAACCGCAATGTAATTGATCCTGATTTAGCACCTCTACTCTAGTCACTTTCTGAACGACGTGGTTTGGCCTCCCTCTGTCTTTTTCTACAAATATTTCCATGGAAACTGCTCTGAAGAGCTTCATTTTTTTTTCTGGTTCCCCGACCACATGAATTTATGCGTGCTAGTAGATTGGCATCAAAGTTCCACTCTTTTACCGTTGAAATAGATAAACGTTGCTACTCTTCTACTTTAACAGTTTCTTTTCTCGCATTTTCCGCCCGTGGAACTCTATTTAATTGCTCCCCGTTTAATTGCTTCCTTGATAGCTATAATCTTCAAAAGTTTAAATGCAGCGTCACATGCTATCCATCTATTATCCTTTTTTCAAAACCCCCTGCTCTCTCTCTCTCTCTCTCTCTCTCTCTCTCTCTCTGTGTGTGTGTGTGTGTGTGTGTGTGTGTGTGTGTGTGTGTGTGTGTGTGTGTGTGTGTAACTAGTGGTGGTCACGCCATGCTTGAGGTGCTATGATTAAAATAAATTAACTTTATGGGAATTAATTTTGGTGGACAATCAGATTACCCTCTTGTTCGTTTGGTATTATTCTGGCTAAATGCTCTATGTGACTCTGCATCGAGCTAGTTTGTTGATTACACAACCACTTCGGGTCACAGTTCAGCTAGAATCTGATCATTTGACAGTGGCTGTTTAGCTGCATTTCGCTGTATTCCCAAGGCATTGGTGGTCATGGGCATGACGGTAAACTGCATCCGGCAGCAAAGCCTCTGATTGGGAGGTTGTGAGAAGCACCTCTTAATTGCTGTTGTTCTCAGGTTCACCCTGGCCTGGAGTGGTAGCACCTGTTAGCATCCCAGCTATAGGCAAACTATGAATGTATAAAAATAGACTTTTATTGAAATATATACATAAAAATAGACTTTTATAGAAAAATATATATTTCTGAAGGAAAAATATTACCAAAAATACATTTTTGAAGAAAAAATTATAACCATAATCCATTTTTAAAGAGAAAATTATTCTCAGCAAAATATTTTTGAATACAAAACTAAAAGACATTTTCAGTTTTCTAAAATAAAAAAGAATAAAAACAAAACATTTTAATTAAAATCTGATTAAATCAACCTTCTCACTATAACCGAACATTTAAAAGAAATACCTTAAGACCCCACCCTTTTGGCATTAAATAACCAACAGACGTTGATATGCCGTTAAACAAAACTCAAACTCAAGGCATTGAGGTCGTCTTGTGTTAGAACTGAGAAGAGTGGGAAAAAAACTATAAGAATAAAACTTATATCTACCTATTTCAGCAGTAAAACAATGGCACCTAATACCCAAACTAGTAGTCCACTTAAATTTATGCAGTCGAGGTACCAAATAGAAAAGCTTCTTAAAACAAATTAGTTATGGTAACATTTATTCCAGGAGGTAGTGAGAGAAAGTTCGTTGACTTAGCATTCCACCATATGTGGGCTAGCCCCTCTAAGAAATCTGGTTGAGGAAAACTTATAGACTCTTCATTCTAGCGATTGTGACAATTCTTTTAGAATCTAATAATGGATCTCTTAACAGTGGCTGCAATTGGTTCATTCAGGGCATGGATGTTATTATAGGTTGAAACCGATAATCCGTCTCTCTCGATGTTTGTATGTATCTTTAGTTCCTCCTAAAAAATTTCAAGTGACATTTCAATTATGTACGTTCTCAGCTGGTGTGTTTTTTGTGTGTTTTTTGTTTTTTTATTTTGTTTTTTGTTTTTTTTGTGTGTGTTTTTTTTTTTGGGTGGGGGGTTGTACTACTCACCGAGAATCCATGCTATCATAATTAACTCGCAGATGTACGGAAGCACCATTTTTTTTTTTTTTTTCACCAAAGCGCATTTTACGTGCTTAGGGCTCTGAGTCTTAATCCGGCTATTGTTTTAATGTAGCTGTTTAATAAATTATGTTTATAATTACTTAATTCACGAAAAGAACTAAAACATAAGAGATTAGCCGCCATATGTAAAAATTAATTCACGATATAAATAAAACTGGAACACTACGCATTTTTTATAAATATTCAGTTATTAAACAAAAGAAAATGTCTGTACCTGTCTGATAATTTTTGTAATGTAAAGTGTTGTTTTAAGGGGTAAAAATAATTTGGTTTTCTTTTCTTTTCCACTCGCTTCTTGCTTTTATTCATTTTCCCTCTTTTACTGCGTTCATCTGTTTGCTCGTCCGTGAAGTTGCTAGATACTTAATCAAGCATTCCAACAATAATTTCTCACTGACTCATATAATCACTTTTCTACCTACGATTTCCTGTAAGTAATTTAGCATTAACTTTTAAATAAACATTGACCTTCACAAATAATCGATCTGTATAATTGATTAAGAAAGATATTCTATGCCGAAGATAGGTTTTAAATGTTCTTGATAATTTCCTAGCTTTAATTAAACATTCATGGAATTTTATTGTTTAAATTTGAAGTTATATAAACCTAACATTTCAAATAACGATTGGGTTATTTTCTTTATTGTCTACATGTTTTACATTAATGATCATATTAATTTAACGTGTCATTTGAAACATTTTTATTTTAACTGTTTCGACTGATATGGAAGCGCACTTACTTTGGAGTTGTCAGCAACAAAAAAGATAGAGATTTCTTAAAAGTTAACGGTTAGGATACAACTCTGAAAAGGTCGCGAAAGTATTGAAAGAAACATTTTACTTAAAATGCTTTATGTGATTGTGAAAATACGTGAAGATTCTTACAGTTTTTGTTTGTGAAGTTTGTTATTTCTTCTTTCAATTTTAAATTCTAGGTGCGTACCGCAACAAATAATGTTGTACGAATATTTTAAAATTTTCAATAAGCTTGTTTTTACAATAAGACCTCAAAGATGCTTAGGAATACATTTACAACTAACACATCAACTACAAAGTCGATATACCAACAGGAAGAGTGTTGATTGAAAGATCTGTTTCTACTTACAAGAGACCAATACAATAATATTTTAACGTCTTTTCTATATATTATTGTGGCATTTTATCCCAACACACTGGATCAATACATTTTTCATTATTTGTTATAACTCACTACTAATAGTTATTTTTTTAATCGCTTCACACCAAGCAAAGTGGTACCGCCACTGATGCGCAGAGGGCTAAATAAGAGTAAAAGATTAGATAGGAGGAGAGTAAAGAGAAAAACGAACCAGTTACAGGGGGTGTCAGAGAAAGGGCAATTGAAAGATAGGAACACAGGTGTGAAGACAGTTGCGAAGGTAGAGAGAAAGGAAAAGAACAAGATATACAGGGTGATGTAAAAAGAACTGGGGTCAAGTAGATAAGAGATAGGTATTAACATTGCATTTAAATTCCTGGGTGTAGTAGCCGTCAGGAAAGCAAGTATATGGAAGGAAGTTTCACAGGCGGGAAGCGCGAGAAAAGAAGCTGATGGAGTAGAATTGTCACCTGCATCTGGTTGATCTAACTGTAAATAGGTGGGACCTTGATGCCAGTCTGGTTGCACGAGTTAATTCTTGTGGCGGAGGCATCAGTGACTTAAGTTCATCGGAGCATGAAGCCATGAAAATATTTGTAGAAGAGACAGAGGGAAGCCACAACCCGCCGGTGAGAAAGTGGCTAAAGTCAAGTCACCAAGTCGGGGCCTATCACATTACAGATTCTTCTTTGTAGCCTGTCGAGGACACAGATGAACAGCAGGGGCGCCTGACCATATATGACAGCAATATTCTATGTACGGACGGATAGTTGATTTGTATTATATCTCAACCAACTTCAAATGTACTCTAACGAACAATCTATCATAAAGTTATTAGAACTCTCTCGAAACTCTGGATATTTACGGGATATGATACTGAAGCTATATGGAAATGGTTAATGTTTATTGAATTGGCCTTGTGTCAAACATAACTAAATTTCCTACAACTTAAGATTTTTCGCTATCATCAGAAGGTTGGAGACTGGAATGTGTAGATTTATGGAAGAATAAAAATATACCTTTTGCATGTTTGAATAGAAATTTATTGATAGAAAAGAATAACATGAATTAGTAGAAGTTAAATGTTCTAAGAAAAATAGTATTCAGAAGCTAAGGGTATCAAGAGTTCGTAATAGACCTAGCAAGAGTGAGTTTATGTGTACGTAAACAGGAATGTATGTATGTATGTATGTATGTATTAGCGTTTATTTTTGGGTAGGATTGTCGTTGAAGTTATCACTCAGGGTGAATGATGAAAAGGAAAAAGGTGAGAGAGAAAGATAGAGACAAAAATAATAACGATCGCTTGACGTTTGTCGAGGGACGTTTTAATTACCCCCGTATTTTTCTCTCTGGTAACGTTCATCTTTTCCCCTCTTTTATATCGTTTGTAGGTCATTTGAGAATTCACTCCCGGATTTGATTCTAGCCTTTCTATTTTGTTTTTAGATGTTTCCTAGTTTTCTATTAACCGAAAAACATTTCGCATCAGAGTGTGGAATTTCGCGAGTTATGTGTGTCTTAAACAAAGTTTGTAAATTCGAGAAAAATTGTTTATTTCTAACAAAATCCATGAGTCAGTGCTTAGCATTTGAATTTTTAATTCTAGAATTTGTTTTGTTCACTACAATACAAAGTCGGGTTTAACGTGGTGAACGTGAGCGCGTACACGTGGATCAAGGATCAAAATTTTCCAAGCAGGATCAGGCACTTTGCATTTTCTATTTTTCTCAGCCGAGTCTCTATCCATACACAGAGCCCCGACAGAAAGCTTGATAATTGAGAGCTCTTTCAGAACTCAGGATATTTACCCACTGAGACGAGATGCAACAAAGGGTTGGGCTTAGGGTGGAAAACCCAAGTGCGTACATTCGGGTCAAGAATCAAAGTTTACCCAGCTTCCGTAACTTCGGGATTGGGCACTTTACATTGTCTATTTTCTCATATAAGTCTCCATCCGCAGAAAGAGTCCCAACTGAGTCGTACTCTGGAAAATTTCAAACCTGGATTCATTTTTCTTTTTCTACAATTTTCTTTGGCTTGTATATAGGCGTATTCTTTTTCTTCAATTTCTTCACGTCTCAGATTTAGGATTCCCTGACATTCATCTTAGATATTTATTCTATTCTAGTTTTGTTAGGATTCTAGCAATTATTTCTGTATCTTTTACCCTTGAACAAAAATTAATCCTTTAAATATATCCGGAATTAACTCATTTAATTTAAATATTTCACGCTTTTTTGTTAATGTTAATACACTTCTAACGAGTACTGAATAACGAACATTTCCCGCTAAAAATTTTAATCAAAACATTTCCCGTTTTTTCAAAGCAAATTTCTCCTGGTTTTCTCTGTAGTACAAAAGTACAGTATTTTTCATGTTCTACTGGTATGAAATTTCTTAACAAAAGTTTTGTTTTTTTTTTCGTCTTCCTAGTCGCTGCATTCTTATCTGCAAATTTGTTCGTATAAGCAGAAAAGGTAATTCCATTATCTGAATTGTATGGAAATTCAGTTATGGCATTTTCCACCACATTGAGAGTAAAAGAAATTGGAGAATTTTACGTTTTCTTCTTAATTATTTCAGTTAACTTTTGTTATTGTTTCTGGAGTTCCAACAACTGATATTGTATTTTACCACTTGGGCTAATACTTCTTCCATAATTAAGAATATCTGCAGAAAAACTCTCCGTATGAGTTTCGATTCCTTGTCGCCACTGTTATAACTCGCTACTAACGTTATTGAATCGAACGGTCCTGTAATGAACAATATCAGAACTCTCTCGGATCTCTGAATCTGAACTTTCTTTAATTTCTCTATTCAAAGCATCTTGCTTAGTTCATTTGTGTTAACGAAAGTTTTTTTTGTTTTGTTTTTTTACTTCGCAACATTAATACTATTATTTTGTTACTAGTTTTGTTCCAACTTATCATTGTTGTTTTTTGATCCATCATACTGGATCAATATATTCTTCATTGATATTATTATTTTATTACTAAAATTATTCCATCTTACTATTGTTCAATTTTATTCCAACACTCTGACTCAGTATACATTTCATTATTACTATTTTTTTATTCTAAGATTTACTCCATCTTATGATTGAGTCTAGTCTTTTAATAATATAAAATAAAGGAAATGCTTCATGTAAAAAAAAATCCCATAATACAAATCTAGGTTATTGATACTTAAATCATTTAAATTTACAATATTGTGCGTATGTATGTGTGTGTATACGTGTGTATATGTATTGCATGTATGCATATGTGTGAATATGCGTCTATATACGTGTATGTATGTTTGTATGTATGTATGTATGTATGTATGTATGTATGTAGGTGTTTGAATAAATGTGGATGTATGTATGTGTGTATGTATTGTATTTATGTGTGTGAATTGTGTGAATTGTGTGTATGTACATATGTATGTATTATATGTATGTATGTGCGAATATGTGTGTATGTATGTGTGTATGTATGCATATATGTATACGCATTGTATGGATGGATGGATCTGTGTATGTACTGTATGTATATATGAATGTGGGTATGTATATTATGTATGTATGTGTGTATGTATTGTATGTATATATGTGTTTGAATATATGTGTACGTATATATGTGTATGTATGTGTGTATGTATGCACGTATATATGTATGTGCTTATATATTGTATGTTTGTGTGTGAATATGCATGTGTGTGTGTGTGTGTGTGTGTGTGTGTGTGTGTGTGTGAATATTCGTGCTTTTGTCTCTGTGCGTGTATATGTGTTTGTTTATAAATTATAGACGGTCTCTTAGAAGACAAAACTAACCTATAAACCATCACTCTTTTCCGTGACTTCCCTTGATGCATTTTCAATCATTACTATTGATTTTTACTAGTAGTTACATTCATCGTATATTTTAGTTGATTTAATAACAACTTTACTCAGGACATCACTGCTACAACTAAATATAAATATATTGTTTAATTTTCCATTGAATTTACTTTGATGTTAATCTTTTTCTTTTCTTATCGCAAATTTATTTAGGCCATTAATCTAATAAAACATAAGCTCTAAGTGAGATTTCAAATGACATTATTTTGCACCCGGTTGAACGCGCCAGCTGTTTCAATCGACAAACTATAAAGTTTTCACGATCTATCATACGATAAAACTAACCTACAAAACATCATTCTATTCCATTAACTTTGTTGATGCATTTCCAACCATTATTATTCATTTTTACAAATATTTATTTTGAGTGTTATTTGTTAATTTATTTCAAACACAGCTTCATTCAGATTTTGACTAATATTTACCCTCATTCTTTTTAAAATGAAACATTGTCAATCATTATTATTAACTTTAGCTAGACTTTGTCTTCGCCTTTCTTTTTGTAGATGAAGTATTGTCAACCATTAATTTTAATTTTGAGTATTATTCACCGTCATCGTTATTCATTAAACAAAGCATTCTCAACAATTGTTATTGATTAGACTAGCAATTAATTCAATTTCATTCTTTATTAGATGAAGTATTGACAAACATTATTATTAATATCGTCTAGTATTTACCTTCATTTTTATTTTTTAGATGAAGCATTACCAACAAAAACTATTATTTTTGACTAGTATTTACTTCCATCTATATATTTATTAGATGAATCAATTTCAGAAATTGTTAGATTTTACCATTATTGACCGTCATCTTTTTAGATAAAGCATTGTCAACCATTGTTATTAATTTGGACAACTATTTTCATTAATCTTTATTTTTTATTAGATATAGAATTGTCAAACATTATTACTTTAAACAGGTATTTACTTTCATCTTTATTTTTTATTAAGTGACGCATTGTCAACCATTATAATCAATTTTGACTTTTTTTTTAATTATATCACACCAAGCAAGGCGGTGACACCACTGATGCACATGGGGCTACTTAAGCGTAGAATGACTGGAAAAGAGAAAGCCGGGAACCACATCCTAAACAGGAAACAAGGGATGAGTCTCTTCACCTGTTCAATAGACGTGGGTGGAGTGTGAACCGGGCGATAGTTTAGTCTATCTACTCCAATTGAGAAAAAAAAAAGAGAAAAAAAGTAAAAGAAGATTGAAGAAAAAAAGAAAGCCGGGAACCACATCCTAAACAAGAAACAAGGGATGAGTCTCTTCACCTGTTCAGTAGGTGGGTGGAGTGTGAACCGGGCGATAGTTTAGTCTATCTACTCCAATTGAAAAAAAAAAAAAGAAAAAGAAAAAATAAAAGAGTGTAAAGATTGGAAAAGAGAAAGCAGGAAACCACATCCTAAACAAGGAACAAGGGATGAGCCTCTACACTTTTTCAAAAGACGTGGGTGGAGTGTGAACCAGGCGATAGTTTAGTCTATCTGTCTCCAATAGTTTAGTCTATCTATTTACTTTCATCTTCTTTCTTATTAGTTGAAGAATGTTTAACCATTATTATTACTTTCGATTATTATTTACTGTAATCTTCATTTTCTACTAGATGAAGTTGCGTCAACCATTATTATTAATTTGGATTAATATTTACCTCCTCTTTTTTTTTCTTGACGTATTGTCAATCATTATTAATCATTTTCACTAACATTTACTTTCTCTTTCATGTTTTATGAGATCAAACATTGTCAACCAATATTATTAATGAGTGGGCCCTTGCCGTCAAAAATGACAACAAAATATTTATATCGATATGCCGTCTAAAATGACGACAATGTATATATTGATTTACCTACTACTGAGTATCTTACATTAAGACATAATCCCTACATAATACAAATCTTTGAGTGTGACAGAAGTGAACTATATATATCTGTGTGTGTGTGTGTGTGTGTGTGTGTGTGTGTGTGTGTGTGTGTGTGTGTGTGTGTGTGTGTGTGTGGTTAAAAACGACTAACAAGGAAGATTTTATTAATTTCTGTCAGTTTCTATTCTGTTGTCCGGTGCTATCATTAATCCGTCTAATTTTAGTAAAAACGGATTAATGATGTCTTCATTAGACGGATTAATGATGGCACCGGACAACAAAAGAGAAAATGACAAAATAAAAAAATGCTTTTCAAACTTTTTTTTTTCCAAAATCCACATTTTTAAATAGTCAGTCAGTTAAGTGGCATGCGTGAAACACGCTTGGGTAGAAGATTATCCCGCAGTAGATTGCCATTACTTTCTGCGATAGATTGATTGCCGGCCAAGGCTATAGAACCCAATCTCTCCTGCTATTTAACCCATAACTGGAGGGAAAAGACGGATTAATACCTTTTTGGAACAAATAAGAAGGTTGTCCAATATTTAGCTGTAGAATTTAATCTAAACATGGCAGTTTCTCTCCATATATGAAAACAAACACAACTTTAAAGTACGTAAACACAAAATCTAATCACCCAACCAGTATAATCAAACACATCGATAATGGAATAGAACACAGGCTACCAAAATTTCATCAAGCAAAGCAATCTTTGGTGAAAAGAAAAAATATTATGAAAATGCCTTAAGAGCAAATTAGAATACAAACTTCAAACAAACAAACAAAAAAAATAAGAATAGAAATCGAAACATTAGTTGGTTCAACCCACCATTTAATTTAGAAGTGAAATCCAAAATAGAGCAAATATTCATTAAATTAATTAATAAACGCTTCCTAGAAACTCAGAATTAAAGAAAATTTTCAATAGAAATTCAATCAAATTAAGTTATAATTACACTAGTAATTTAGAAATTTGCATAAAAACAAAACAAAAAGCCAGAAAACTAAATAATAACATACAAAATAACATCACTAACAAGGAATGTAATTATATGGACAAAAACAAATTCCCACTTCCGGGATTTTGTAAAACAGAAGGAGTTATTTACAAAGCAGAGAAACATGACATAGATTAACAAAAAAAAACAAACTTTAAGGCATTTTTAACAACAAATTGAATAATCACAGATCTACATTTAAACTGGAAAACCTCAACAATTTTACTTAGCTGGCTAGCCAAGTGTTGAAATTAAAACTGAAAAATGGATAAACCCTGATATAACTTGGAGTATAGTGAAAATAGTCAAACCAAACAACTGTGACGGCGTGTGTAGTTTGTGCCAGGGATAAAAGTTAGCCTTCATGTTGTTCCCAGAACAAAAGATGACTAAATGAAAAATCAAAAATAATGTCCACATGTAATAACATCTATAAATACATACTAAGATCATACAAACATAGATTAAAGTGTTTTAAATAGCTTTTCCCTAATTTTGAAAATTTTTGGTTGTTTAAAAATTCCAGTTGCGCGTTCGTAAAAAATCCGTTTGTACGTTTGAAAAACGGTAAAATCAATTATTATAAATCACCTGAAGATACCGAAAGGTTGAAACCTAGGTTACGGAAACAAGTCATTTCCAAATTCAAAATATTTGAAAGCCATACAATATAAATGAACTGAACACTTTTTAATACAACTGTGTCCTGGTCTAATTTAATTATAACCAAAAACTAACTATATATATATATATATATATATATATATATATATATATATATATATATATATATATATTGTGGATTTGAGCAACAATCGCTCTTTTATACAAGTTTCATTAAAAATTACAAACAAGGTTATACCATTAATTTTTTATAAAATTTTTCTGGTGTTCGTATAATTTTTTCTATTAGGAACTCAAATTATATAAGAATTGTCCGAAGGTTTTAAACTTTCGAGCGCTTTCAGTTATAGTTTTAGCCATTATCAAGAATTAATTTTGTTTTACTTGTAAATAAACATGGGCATTTATACATATAGAGTCTTGTGTATGTATATTGTGTATTTTTAATTAAACTTGTATTATATATATATATATATATATATATATATATATATATATATATATAGCCTACCTGAAGCAGACTACCACCACGTTTAATTTCGTTGTTTTTCATTTTCTTTTTTCTTTTTTTTTTTCTTTTTACTTTTTCAGCGCAGTCCTATCGATTGTTGCTTAAACTTTCCGATTATCAAAAAAAATTTGAAAAATTACAATATTTAAACAAATTTGTTGGGGGGTCAGTTTATCATACATTAATGTAAATCGATCCTCCATTTTCAATCCACTATAAGATTGTATGAGAAACTCCACCCCCCACCCACCAAAATGGTTTAAATATTGAAATTTCTGCATTTATTTTTTTTCATTCGTAAAGTTTAAGATGTAAAAGATAATATTGCACTGAAAAAAAGTCCAAAAAATTTGATAATGAATGAATTTACAGGTAGCGGTAATATCATACCGGTAACTGGTTTCAAAATGGAGGCTCGATTTACTATAATGTTTTATGAGAAACTTATCCCCCACCCAGAAGATGTTTAAATATTGAAATTTTTCAAAATTTTTTTGTCAATCGTAAAGCTAAGGAGGTAATCGATAGAACTGCGCTGAAAAAAGTAAAAAAAAAGAATAACAACGAAATTAAACGTGGTAGTAGTCTGCTTCAGGTCCAACACACACACACACACACACACACACACACACACACACACATATATATATATATATATATATATATATATATATATATATATCACTACTGAACGACATGATTTTTGCAAAAAATTAAAATAAGAAGGCACTGTTAAGAAGTGAATACGCATCAAGAGTAAACTCGTAACAAAGAGAATCAACTACGTCGACACTGCCTCACTATACTATCTCTGTATGAACCTGACAGGAGGGATATATATATATATATATATATATATATATATATATATATATATATCCCTCCTGTCAGGTTCATACAGAGATATATATATATATATATATATATATATATATATATATATATATTTCCCTCTTGTCAGGTTCATACAGAGATATGCAAATAAATACACAACAGTTTTTATTGTAATAGACAGGATGTTAATTAATTTTAAAGTTTTTTAACTTAACTTAATATCACTTGCTTTTACTTCCACTCCTATGTTACAGCTTAGAATACAAATATAGGAAAAAAAATTCAACATGTAATTGGAAGGAAAGAATAATGAGGGAGAATAACCATAAAAATGTTGATATTCCACACTCAGTAAAGTACCATACGTGGTGCTCGCTTTGGGCGTTCATGTCTCGAAAGAGATATTGATTGGGCAGAAGATTATCCCGTAATAGGTTGCTATTGCTTTCTGCGGTAGACTGGTTGCCAGCCAAGGCTATAGAACCCAATCTGTCCTGTTATTTGACTCATGGCTGGAGGGAGAAGAGATGTATTATATTATTAAGTAGTAATTAGTGGGGGATCACTTTATTACTTTATAACCATAGAAAACCGATCCCACACTTTATGTCCAGTAGAAGCCTTAATCATGTTTCCAACTATTATATTAAATCAGTCAGTTAAGTGCCATACGTGATGCTCGCTTTAGGCGATCATGTCTCGAAAGTGACATTGACTGGGCAGAATATTATCCCGCAGTAGATTGCCATTGCTTTTTGCGGTAGACTGGTTGCCAGCCAAGGCTATAGAACCCAATCTGTTCTATTTTTTAACCCATAACTGGATGGAAGAAACGAATTAATACCTTACTCAAGGGTAATTGTGCGTAAGTGAATGCAATGAATTCAACTGGAATTCGAACTCGGCATCCTGATTTGTCGTTCTGAGTTTATTTCCACTGCACCACAACGCAAGCAAAAAGGTGGGAAGGATTTCCCCATCAATTCTTAAAAGAGAAATAACAACATTGGCTGTTCCTTCAATATTTCCTTAAACGGAAACTGGTTAATATTTCCATTGCCATATATATCTTTGCGAGGGCACCACGACATGGTGTAATGATTAACAAGCTTATCTCTTTAGATCACTTACAAGTAAGTTCGTTCCTCAGTGGATGCCCCATACTTTCGGTCTTGTGCTAAATCGAAGCTAAACTTAGAAAGTGATTGTATATTGGATTTTCTCGTATTCTAAAATCATGCCCATTCCCTCAAGCTTTATTCCGGGATGGGGCTAAATTTATTGCCCGGTGCATGAGGCGTCCCCAACAAGGGAAGTTCCAAGGAACGGTGGTACTAGGATTTTTTTTTTTTTTTTTCACAGTACGGCCAATACTTCAAAAAATTATGACCTTGTTTTGCATCTGGCTGTATGGTAGGGGCGCTGGTAAATATCTTTATAAAATTTGCAGTTATCATGAGGTATTGCATCTTACAATTGCTAGTTGAATTGATATAGGAGATTTTAGCAACTGTCTAATACATTATCTATTCGTAAATGATTATTTTCTATCACATGAAAATATCATAGTCGAATGCGTATGGAAATATGCAAACTTTCTTACATTTTTGTTATTAATGGTTGATTTATAGTCATACGACATGACATGAGTGATAAAACAATAGAGAGTATGCTCACAAAAACATTTGTAAATATATATATATATATATATATATATATATATATATATATATATATATATAAAGTACATTTTTATAATACATTTATGATTTTATATATGTGCAAACATACGTTCACAGGCATATATAAAGAGAACTAGACGCATGTGCACCATAACAGATGAAGTTTTCAGAACGATCTGTGGATTATCTTTTCAGGATGAGGAGATAATCCACTGACTGAGATAAGATTTATGTCTGCTTCAACTTAAACACTGAGCATTAGGAAACATCACAAACACGTGACAGGTGCGCCGACCAATTTAAAAAGAAAGCCTACTTTACACTTCGAGACGACAACCATATCGCAAGCATGGGTAGAAAGCCAATGCCTTATTCAATGCCTTAGCCAAAATTGTATAGTAAATTTCAACCGAATTTCAGTTTTAAAAAAATTCGTCATCATTCATGTTTATTCTTCTATTGAAAATACTTGATTTTTTTTTCTCAACAGAGAAAATGTATGTCTTACATATTTATAAGTCTACCTATTTGACCCTGCTTTTAACATTGTTGTCACATCTGGTTAATATTTAGAGATTCTTGATAAAATCCAAAGAACTATCTTCAATATTATTGGTCCTAACCTGGTATCTCAGATCCAGCCATTTTCTCACTGCTGTAACACAGCTTATCTTTTTTTATAAATACTTTCATGGTAAATGTTCTGATGAACTTTCTTCTTTGCTAACTAGACTTTATGAATTTAAGCGCAGTACTGTGCGTTGTGGTACAGTGGATATCGGCTCGGAACGAGAAACCGGGGAGCCGAGTTCGAATTCCAGTTGAATCCGTTGTATTCACTTACGCGCAACTACCCTTGGGAAAGGTATTAATCCGTCTCTTCCTTCCAGTTATGGGTTAAATAACAGGACAGATTGGGTTCTATAGCCTTGGTCGGCAACCAGTCTACCGCAGAAAGCAATGGCAACCTACTGTGGGATAATATTCTGCCCAGTCAGTCATGTCTCTTTCGAGACCTGATCGCCCAAGCGTGTATCACGTATGGCACTTTAACTGACTGACTAGATTGTCAGAACGGCCCCGTCATGTTACAAGTGAAAATGGTCAGATGTGGCCGTAATTTCCATGCTAACAGTTCTTTCTCTATCACTTGTCACTTGGCGGACTCTCTTCCGGCTCCTTGCTTCTCAGTCAACTTTGATCATCAAAAATATTAATGCTGTCTCCTTAATGGTGTTTTTCTCATATTCTCTAAGATTCAGTAATTGCCTTGATTGGGGTGAAATGATTATATATATATATATATATATATATATATATATATATATATATATATATATATATATATATACTACAATCCAATTTCTTGCCTGAAGGTCTTTTGAATCTTAATTTTTTTTTTTCACAGTTGATATAGACATTCTGTAATTTTCTGACAAATTTGAATTAATAATAATTCTTTTCCTATTTTTTCTCTAAGACGTGATTCCTATCTTTTGTATTTCTTACCAATCTTTTGTATTTCTTACCAATGCTTGTTTTTATTATCCCACCGACTCCATAATCCGCTATCCATTTAAACAATTAGTTTGTTTACTCGCTGTTTCCCTTTGTCGCTTCAGTATATGTCTCTCCACAACATCCTATGCTTTGTACCTCTTAGTAATTTTTTTCTTCTTTTTACAATCCACCCCGCTCCATGTTCTGTCATAAAACTTTCTGTTAAGAAGGTTACACTCTGTTTCCTTTTTTCTTTCAATATGTCATATGGGTATCAGATTTTTTTAATCCCTGTTTCTTCATTATGTATCCCAGAAATTTCAACTACTTGTTTCTGATTTTATGTATCAGTGTCCTTTTTGTTTCCATTTTTTCTTAAATCTTCCCTCTTGTTTATGGGTCTCGTCCATGGTATCCTCAGCATTCTTCTGTAGAATCACATCTTTCTTGTCTCCAGTGTTCTTTTTATCTGGATTGAAATTGTCCAGCATTCACTGTCATATAGGAACACTGATATTAGATAACAGTTCGGTACTCCTTTCTTTGTTTCTTTGTTTCTGTTGCTTGAGATTATCCAGCATTCACTGCCATATAGGAACATTGATATTAGATAACAGTTCGGTACTCCTTTCTTTGTTTCTGTTGCTTGAAGTTTCTTCATCTGTGAGGAGATTGTCCAGCATTCATTACAATATAAGAGGACTAATATTACATAGCAGTTCATTATTCCTTTATTTGTCTCTCTTACTTGAAGTCTCTTCTTCATCTGTGAGAAGTTTGTCCAGCCATATAAGAAGATTAATATTACATTGCAGCCTAGCAATTTTTTCTTTGCTTTTAATTAAATACTCCTGCTTCTTAATCAGTCATATGTAACCTCAAACATAAAATTACAGAAATTCAATCAAATTAAATCTATGTATAAGCTACAACACGACGGCCTCCTGAATGACCCAAGTTGCAGAGTTAACTTAATAATGATTATAATTAATTAATCATTATGGTAAATTATAATCAAAACTATTCCTTAGATATAACTGCATAGCTATAGTAATTTAATATATTTTCTGGTATTTTTTTTAATTTTCATCTTTCTGGTTTTACTTTTCTCTTTCCTTGTCTTAACTTCGGGAGGGACCTGCACAATTAACTAATTCCAAATTATGTCTCCCAAACAGTACTTCCGCATTGCATTAACGGCATTGGGTTAAAGATGTAATATGCTGATGGTTCTTGGCAATTTTTCCGAATCGGTGTGAATTTCCACGTTTAAAAATGCCTTGAACCACCTGGCATACTCAGTAGGAGGTAGATAAATACCGATGCTGCTTTATTCACAAGTTTCTGTTTTCATTATTCACATTATTCGGACGATTGTCCTCATCTTTATTGTCGTTTGTGCGACATTTCGGCCGTTGTACGCTCCGGCCTTCTTCGGTGGCTAGGAATTTCGAACCAAACCCTTTATTACAATCACTGAGGTATATGATCTCCATTCCTTGCGTAGTAGTGCCTCTTTTGGTGGTCATGAGTTATCGCCCTCTACCCCTGTAAGGACACATGGCCTAGTGGATATAGACGTTGGGTAGTTCCAGTAACTTGACCCAAAGAATTGTGAATTTAAGACCAGACTACAGCAGTAGTGCACAAGTACTAAGCTGTGAGACAGCGAAACAGGACTCTCTGTGGATGATTATATATATATATATATATATATATATATATATATATATATATATATTGTAATTTTGTTATTACAGTGGTTTATAAATGCATTATATCACTACAGAAAAAATGTCATGTTTCAAAACAATGCTGTTCTTCTTCAGGGGATATGTTAAAAACACCATCATTGTTGAGATATTGTTCTTTCAATGCCGAAATAAAATGAACAATTTTATAGTAGTTTCTAGTTTGCACATGTTCTAACATAATGATTAACAATAATAATAATAATAATAATAATAATAATAATAATAGATGAATAAATAAATAAATATCTAAACATATTTATAAATAGAACTTTGTCTCTGTGTGTATGTCTGTCTCTGTGTGTCCGTTACCTATAGACTCCGAAACGGCTGAACCGATTTTCTTGAAAATTTACACAGTTGTACTATAAGCGTCTGCGAGTGTTCTTAGCTAGGTTTTGTAACGAGGCCCCCCCCCCCGATAAATATCGAAAATCAGTAATCGAAAAAATCGTGTTATAGAAGGAGTGGTCCGATTTTAATCAAATTTGATACACGCATAGACAAAGACATAAAAAACGATATTCAGACGTTTCAAGGTTGCAGTTCTTACAATAGTGCAGAAAATCGATAATATATATATATATATATATATATATATATATATATATATATATATATATATATATATATATATATAAGGCAAGATGTTTGTGTGTGTGTCTATTTATCTGTTTGTATGTCCTTTATACAAATCCACAATTTTTATCCGATTCTCGCCAAACTTCACACAAATATTCTTTAGGCTGAGTCTGATCTCCAGAACCATGGATTAGTTTTAAAGCTTTCATTACACCCGAGCAACACGGGGCTATACTGCTAGAATATATATATATATATATATATATATATATATATATATATATATATATATATATATATAGGGTGAGGCAAAAGTCACGTCACGCACTATAGGGGTTAATGAATAGATTGAAGAGGTCCTGTTGAGCGGTCACCAAGGTCACCAGACGTCACACCTTTGAATATTTTTTTTTCTTTGGGGGCATGTGAAATCAGTTGTTTATCAGACACATCCAAGAAATATTGAGGAACTTTGAAGAAAGAATTAAATATGAATCAGAATAAAATGACAGAAGAAACTCTTCAACGTATTAATGAATCATGAAAATACAGAATTTAAATGCGTTTTGAAAAGGGGGTCATTTTGAACAGTACATATAATAATTAAATAACTGGTAAAGAAAATTTTCATGTGTAATTATACGTTTAATAAGTTACCTATGGTTCGCGACTTTCGCCTCACCTTATATATATATATATATATATATATATATATATATATATATATATGTGTGTGTGTGTGTGTGTGTGTGTGTATATATATATATACGATCTTTTTTATAGCCAATCATAGGATCAACAGAGTCTTTTATTCATAGAGCCCTTCAGAGTAATTGGCCATGGTTAAATGTAATTGGTAGAAATGTCCAACAAAGAGAACAAAGTTTCCAATACACAAAAGAGAGAAAACAACAATAAAAAAAAATCCTAAGCAAACAATATACGTAAGACAAAAGTAGGCAAGAATGGTATTAATACACAAAAGGGATACAGACAAGCAATCGCAGCATTCTGACTTAAAGACAAGAAAGGACAATACTATTGCTGAGAAGACCAATGTTATCAGGTAGGAAGAAATCCCAGCATGCATCTGTACGATTTGCCTATATATTTGGGGAAGGGATGATTTTACAGTCATTTCTAACCGAATTTGAACCAACAAGCCTAGTTAGAAGTAAGCTTTCTCTGACTTTGCAATATATAATAAAGAGGAATGTAATATTAAATCACTACATATTTTTGTAATAAAACATATGTAATCCACAAAGCAATTAAAAATCAACTAAAATTAAAAATGCAAAAAATCAATTAAAAAGTGTTACAGAATATATATTATATAAAAATATATCCAAATCCCAATCCAGGGCCTTTTTTCTGGTTGACCCTCACTATTTCTTATCTCTAACCATACTGGGCCATGTGGGTCCAGGTACCAGGTCAGATCGTTACGCCACCGTGCTTTTAGTTCTTTTCCATTATATTTGTATCCGCTCTGTTGCTTTAATATTTCATCTGTTGTTTCACTTACGCACAAATATCTTTGGGAAAGTTATTAATCCGTCTCTTCCCTCCAGTTATGGGCTAAATAACAGGACAGATTGGGTTCTGTAGCCTTGGCTGGCAACCAATCTTCCGCAGAAAGTACTGCAGGATAACCTTTTGCCCAGTGAGTCATGTCTTTTTCGAGACATGATCACCCAAGTGTGTATCACGTATGGCACTTAACTAAAAATTGTCTCTGCGATTAGAGGCCCTCTGACTATGTTTGCCTTTCTTGATGAACTCATTTATGTTATTCAGTAGTTGCTGAATCCAGATGTTACTCTTTCTGTCACGTAAAGTAATCCCGAGCATAATTCTCCACACTTTTGGCCACTTCAAGAGTATCTGAAATGGTGGTGTTAACTTCTATAAGCCATCAAAAATAGGTAATATTACAAAATATTTCATATGTGTGTGAAAGTGTGTGTGTGTGTGTGTGTGTGAGAGAGAGAGAGAGAGAGAGAGAGAGAGTTACAGAATATGAAACTAAATATGTAATATATTACATGAGATAAGAGATATATTGTCTAAAGACAATAACCTTAAACATAAACTTCTTCCTCAGTATTGATATTGTTACAAGTTTGATTTCACTATAATTCTAAACGATGCTGTACCTAAGAAGTTGGATCCTTCATATGTGCTTATGTTAATCTTTCTGAAATACAAACTCGACTGTTGCTCTATCATAGCCTAAAACACATTATTCTCCGTCAATTGCTACAATCTCTTAACGTTGAGACGTGATATAATTTGGAGAGAACACACAGTAATTCACATGAAGATATCTAAATTAAACTGAACATGATGTTTTAAGATAGATAGATAGATAGATAGATAGATAGATAGATAGATAGATAGATAGATAGATAGATAGATAGATAGATAACGGATTTACATCGATAAGAACAGGCCCAGATAGATAGATAGATAGAAAGAAAGAAAGAAAGAAAGAAAGAAAGAAAGAAAGAAAGAAAGAATAGAAAAAGCTAGGGATTAATATATTGACTAGATAGATAGATAGATAGATAGATAGATAGATAGATAGATAGATAGATAGATAGATAGATAACGGATTTACATCGATAAGAACAGGCCCAGATAGATAGATAGAAAGAAAGAAAGAAAGAAAGAAAGAAAGAAAGAAAGAATAGAAAAAGCTAGGGATTAATATATTGACTAGATAGATAGATAGATAGATAGATAGATAGATAGATAGATAGATAGATAGATAGATAGATGAAAATACGCTGAGTTATACGCACAAAGAAATTGATTTTATACAAATCGGAACTAATGTACGCGTACCCATATACTGATATGCACTAAAATAACTTATGGACAAAATTATTATTCTCGCTCGCAAACATTCATGTAAATTCGGAAGAATAGAAAGAAGTACAGGTAAAAGAAAGAAAGAGTGATAAATCCTACAGAGAAGATTATTACATGCATTAATCAAAGGACCTGGCTTTAGTGTCCATCCACGTTGCAAGTGATTGGCGATGAATATCTTTGAAGTAGCCAGTTAAAGTTTTCTGCGTAAGTGATCTTGTAAACCCTCCAAACGGCATTTTACTGATGATGCTTCCTGTCTAACTCTGGACCGCCCAACCAGACGGCCAATCCATAACGACATCTTGCTTTTCGTGTTACTGCTTGAACAAGACTATCCACACACACACACTTCTTCCCTTCTATCAGACTACCCAACTTCCAATCAAACCAACATCCACTAACTTCGGTTCCTAAGTTGGTAAACCTGTCAAGTGATCTTATCTAACTCCCACAGGCCACCCACCTGCACGGATGGTGAGGATGATGGCAGTAACGATGGCGGGCGCCAACCCAAACTCTATCCCTCAGTGCATTCGTAGCTCATCTTTGACACCTCTCTAGAACTGCCGTCACTTGTAGAGAAGATGCAGAACATCGACGACCCTTTCTCAACAATATCGCCTGTTTCGATTCTGGGAATAGAACCAGTGACGTAGTCAGTCCGAGTGACATTAAACGGACAGAGCTCAGATCGGGGTGGAGTTCGTGTTGGTGACGTTGATGGTGATAGTCGTCGTCATCGTCGATCGAAGGGGGCGAGCAATGATTGTGGGATGAGAGAAGGAGAGAGGGTGGGATTGAGAATGAGGCGGTGGTTGATGTGGATGGTAGAATTGGAAAGCGGGATTCACTGTCGCCGTCGTCGTCCATGTCGGCTGCTCAATCAGTGACAGATGAGATTAAATTTGCAAACGGCTCTGTGTTTCGCGTGTGCGTGGTTCAACTTGAAACGAACCGCGTAATCTGCCTCGGCGCACGCATGCGCACACGCACGCAACCACAGTGAAAAGATGGCGGGCAATCGAAAGTTGATTTAAACTTTTGGCAATTCTCGAAAACACCTTTCCTATTATAGTGCCATTAAAGTTTTTAGTGCATGTGTTTGTGTGTGTGTGTGTGTGATTGAGTGCAGTTGAGTGCATCTTTGAATGATAATCCATAAATATAAAAATTAAATGTTTATCCATGTGTGTATACGTGTGTATGTGTGTATGTTTGTAAATATAAATTACTTTTCAAACTGAGCAGATACTACACACTGATCCTATATTTCATTGTCGTTGTAGGGTGCGACATGTGGTCTGTTTCCTGTTTGAGCGGATATCCTTAAGTGTATATATGAGTCAAGAGCAAAAGATTTGTTCAGTCTCTACAACTTATGTTATGTTGACATCAGAATACTCTGACTCCCGTTTCGTGTAATGGGCAGGTACTATATCAGGTTTAGAGTCACCGGCACTTGGCTTTCCTTATGCCTCAATCAGATACTACACTCTAATCTTAAGTAGAAGTTAAGGCCAGTTAATTTTTAATCCTTAGATGGATTTCACCTATATTCCATTAATTAAACGTTATGTCTAAATGTATCATTTATGACAAGTACTATCCAAAAGTACTGACATGGCCAAGGACGCATTGCAAAAGCTATACAGCGTATTGAGAGACAGGAAATTTTCGTTTGAAATAAAGAAAAGAGTACTGGACAGTTATGTAACATCTGTCCTCTTATATGACAGTGAATGCTAGACAATCTCATAAAAAATAAATGAAATACCTAAAGCAACTGAAATGAGGTTCTACAGAAGGATGCTGAGGATACCATTGACCGAACATGTGAGCAACGACAAAGTTTTGGAGAGGATAGTAACGAAAAAGAAAATTATACTTTACATCAAGAAGCGAAAGCTGAAGCTCCTGGGGCACATAATGAGAAAGGAAGGCTTAGAGAATCTAATACCCACGGGACAGATAGAGGGAAAGAGAGACAGAGAAAAGCAACACGTAAGCAAGTGAATGGTAAAGAAGGGTTTGGGAGTAATACCAAGAGAAAAGGTGTTAAGAGTTACAAGGGGTAGGGGATGTGGTTGGGACATGATCGCCTACGACTTGAAGGGCACATAAAAGAACATGATTATGCCAGTTGTAATGTAAAATACAAATTACTTTATCATAGTTAAAACTCTCTTACTTTATAACATTGATTAGTGATGTGGTTAATTATTTAATATAGTTGGCTGACTAAATGCTTGTTTAGTAATAGTAATACAAATGTATTTATGATTTCTTGAATATGTCGCACAGTATTTTGGAAATTTTGCATACTAGAACAATTATACTACTCAAATGTTGTGTTTAATCTACTTAGATTATCAGCCAGTTAAGTAACATACGTGATACACGCCTGGGTGACCATGTCTCTTTCGATCCATGACTAACGAGACAAGAGATTTTGCCACTTTCTGTGGTAGGCTGGTTGACAACCAAGGCTATAGAACTCAATCTATCCTGCTATTCAATCCATAGCTGAGGGGAGAAGAGACCTTTCCCATTGATAACGGAGCGTAAGTGAATGGAATGAATTCAACTGTAATTCAAATTTGGCTCCCTCATTTTTAATTCCGAATCGATATCCATTACAACACAACGTACAGGTTCATGAAATTCATTAATTATTATTTACCACGAAAGAAGGAAATTTTAATTTCGATGAGATATCCATAGTTAGCAGCAACTATTTGTAATATGTTCAAGAGTATATAAAATAACAAAAATCATACTTGTAATATTTCAAAAATATTACAAGTATGATTTTTGTCATAATCATCATCATTATTAGTAGTATTACCAACAGGATTAAAATTATTTAATGATGAAATTAAGCTTCTTTATTAAAAGAATTAACGTTGATTGGTTTATAAAACATTCATGATATATATTAACGACCTCATTAATTGACATGAACGACAGCACATTATCTGAAGTGAAGCTGCTGATAAAGAAAAAATATAAGAATGAATGAAGATGAAAATGAAGAAAAAGAAAAAGAAGAAGCATAAAAGGAAGATGAAGAAAAAAGGAGAAGAAAAATAGAAAATAAGAAAGAAAAAGAAAAAGAAAAGAAAAAGAAAAGGAAAAGAAGAAAAGAGAAAAAGGAAAAAGAAGAAGAAATATGATGAAGCAGAAAGAAAGAAAAAAGAAAAAGAAAAAAATAAGAAAAATCTACAACTATACGAACAACATGAAACAGAAAATAAAATACCGACAGCAGAAGCCAAGGACATCAAACACAAAGCAAAACATATGAACCTAACTAACCCGAAAACCAAATGAGAAGAAAAACATGGCGGTTACCCATTGTAACCCTGAGTTTTATAAACATTTTACCCATTGTGGTTGAACAGTTGAAATGAAAAACAGAACGAGTCATCTTAACCGCTCAAGATCAAAAACTACCAACTATATCTTTCCAGTACATTTTTATGAATAGGACGGACCCAGAATGTCATTTTAGTACAGACATTGAAGAAACTATTGACCACGTTATATCTAGATACTCTATCCTAGTCATAAATATATTTAAATATATAGTAGGTACCTTCACTAAATCAGTGAAAAAACGGCATAGTATAAAGTTAAAAGCCTCAAACTTAATAAAAACGAAGTTTTTCCATCAAAATATTTATGTTATTATTAAGAGGAAAGATCAAAGTATTTTTATTAATTTTTTTTTATTTTTTAATCCTTTCTAACACGTTACAAAATTTTGTTAGAATATATTGTTTCGATTTTCGTTTGTGGGTAACCAAATCAGTACGAGAATTTACAATGGAAAATGTAATATTACATAACGCAATATTTTCCGATGGAAAACACTAATTTGAAAAACATTGAAGGTAGTATTAAATGGGCATGCCTCCCAAAACTACCATACGAACGCGGGCGTCTCTCACGGTTCTATCATATGTCCCACGCTCTTTCTGATGTACATTAATGATCTCCCCGACGCCATTAGATCCCAAGTAGGCATGTACGCCGATGACACCACAATCTACTCTCGCCCCGATCAAAAACACGGTGTGGGCGACAAAGCGAACCTCATTGCCAAGCTTGAAAAGGGCCTCCAATCCGTAGTGGCCTGGGGTAGGAAATGGCTAGTAAATTTCAATGCTTCTAAAACGAAGCTGTTATCAACTAACCACCATAGACAATCGCATCTACCACCCATTAGCATGGGACAGGCTTGCCTCCCAGAGAGTAAAACATTACGCCTCCTTGGCCTTACACTTTCGGCAGGACCTCAAATTGAATGACTATATCGAATCCATTGCCAAATCTGCCACTATAAAAGTCGGCTCTCTGTGCAGGGCCAGGAAGATTTTCCCACCTGAATCTATCCTGCACATATACAAATCTACCATCCGTCCGTGTATTGAATACTGCTTGACAAAATACAGCGAAGAATCTGTAACGTGATTGATACCGACTGAGCTGACCGCCTGCAGTCACTCTCCCACCGGCGTGACGTGGCTTCCCTGTGCTTCTTCTATAAATACTTTCATCTAGGTCCCACCCTTTTACAGTGAAACCGATGAAATGTAACCGCAATTTCTACTCCAACAGCTTCTTTTCTCGCACTTCCCGCCTGTGGAATTCCCTTCCGCATGCTTGCTTTCCCGACGGCTATAAACCTCCAGGAGTTTCAATGTAAGGTCAATAGACACCTCCTAACACACTAACCCTCCCATTCTCTCCAACTCTCCTCCTTTATGTACATCCTAACTCGTCTATCGCCCTGTGTAACCCCCTGCGCTATAGTGGCAGTGGAATGCCTTGCTTGGTGTGACATGATTAAAAAAAAAATATGTATATATATCTGGTCGGGTGCCCCTGTTACTCTCCTTGGGCTTCTTGACAAAATACAAAGGAGGATCTGTAACGTGGTTGATACTGACTTGGCAGACCGGCTGCAACCACTCTCTCACCGGCGTAATGTGGCTTCCCTGTGCCTCTTCTACAAGTACTTTCATGGCTTCTGCTCCGATGAACTTAGATCACTGGTGCCGCCTAAGCACGAATTTACACGAGATACTAGATTAGCAACTAGGTCCCACCCTTTTACAGTTAAACAGATAAGAAGTAACCGTAGATCCTACTACAACAGCTTCTTTTCTCAAGCTTCCCGCCTGTGGAATTCCCTTCCACAAGTCTGCTTTCCCGACAGCTACAATCTCCAAGTGTTTAAATGTAGGGTCAATAGACACCTCCTATCACACTAACTCCCAATTATTCTCAGAACACTCTCATCTACCCAACAACCCTCATTCTCGGTATCCTTACCCGCCTATCACCCACCCTCTGACATTTCCTATATTTAACCATTCTCGGTATCCTTACCCGCCTATCATCCACCCTTTGACATTTCCTATATTTAACCATTCTCGGTATCCTTACACGCCTATCACCCACCCTCTAACATTTCCTATATTTAACCATTCTCGGTATCCTTACCCGCCTATCACCCACCCTCTGACATTTCCTATATTTAACCATTCTCGGTATCCTTACCCGCCTATCACCCACCCTCTGACATTTCCTATATTTAACCATACTCGATATCCTTACCCGCCTATCACCCACCCTTTGACATTTCCTATATTTAACCATTCTCGGTATCCTTACCCACCTATCACCCACCCTCTGACATTTCCTATATTTAACTATACTCGATATCCTTACCCGCCTATCACCCACCCTCTGACATTTCCTATATTTAACCATTCTCGGTATCCTTACCCGCCTATCACCCACCCTCTGACATTTCCTATATTTAACCATTCTCGGTATCCTTACCCGCCTATCACCCACCCTCTGACATTTCCTATATGTAACCATTCTCGGTATCCTTACCCACCTATCACCCACCCTCTGACATTTCCTATATTTAACCATACTCGATATCCTTACCCGCCTATCACCCACCCTCTGACATTTCCTATATTTAACCATACTCGATATCCTTACCTGCCTATCACCCACCCTCTGACATTTCCTATATTTAACCATTCTCGGTATCCTTACCCGCCTATCACCCACCCTCTGACATTTCCTATATTTAACCATTTTCGGTATCCTTACTTGTCTATCACCCACCCTCTGACATTTCCTATATTTAACCATTCTCGGTATCCTTACCCGCCTATCACCCACCCTCTGACATTTCCTATATTTAACCATTCTCGGTATCCTTACCCGCCTATCACCCACCCTCTGACATTTCCTATATTTAACCATTCTCGGTATCCTTACCCGCCTATCACCCACCCTCTGAAATTTCCTATATTTAACCATTCTCGGTATCCCTACCCGCCTATCACCCACCCTCTGACATTTCCTATATTTAACCATCCTTTCTCCACTCTATGTAGCCCCCTGTGCAGTAGTGGCAGTGACATGCCATGCTCGGGGTGAAACGCTTATAAAAAAAATTCTTGAAAAAAAAACAAATAATTGTCGCGTTTTAATGAAACTTTCAGGACTTATTTACAAATGAATGAAATTGTTTTTGAAACTGTTATTTTTAAAAAATATTTTTTACATCTGTTACCGCTCCACGTAAATTCGTTAAAGTTTAAGAAATTAAATTTTGTTGGAAAAATTGGTTTGATTAGTTAAACGCATCATTCACTGGGGAATTTAAATCATCTATTCCGTTTTTTAAACATTTTGCCTTTATTTCCGAAGATCTGCTCACAATATCAAAATAAAAAATGCAATAAATCTATGACATTATTCAATTTGATAAGCTTTTAATAAATAATAAAGAACATTATAGTTTTAAAAAATGTCGATTAATAATGAATTTTTAAAAGAATTGTTTTCATTTTTTAATTATAATACGTTATAAAATTTCAAAAATATTTTTTAAAATAATTGAAAGATTTTTTGTGGTTACTTTATTAATTTATTAAGTGAAGACTATATTTACTAATCGAAAGTTGAAAAATTTAAGACAAATCCTCGTGCCTTCGTATTGTGAGTGCGTGTGTGTGTGTGTGTGTGTGTGTGTGTGTGTGTGTGTGTGTGTGTGCGCGCGTGTGTGTGTGATTTTAATTTTTGTATGGTAATTTCTATGTGTACCTTAAAAGGTCATGTGTTTCACGGTTTCTTCACGTTACAGAAAAAAATTGCACAGTTTTGTCAATTCCGATCGCCATACACTTATTTTGTCTCGCATCTGTATGGCTGTCATCACATGTCAAATATACAGGAAAGAGGTCAGAAAGATCAACACACTGTGTTTAAGAAAAAAATTTATTCTAAATTTTATGCAGTAAATAAGTAATAATAAGTAATTAATCAAATTAATCTAACTTAAAATTTGTTAATTTTCCAAAAATAACGTATCACAGATGTATATTTTATTTTTGCAAGATTTTTAAAACCGAGAATTAACTTTTGTTTACAGATATGGCAATCGCTCAAAAATTTAAAAAAATAATATTTAAATCTATAAATTTGAGATTCCAATCAAGATAATTTCTGTTTGAAATACACCTGAGTATTTTGCTTACTGGAAATAGTAAATTTAATCATTTAGCTTTCAATTAAAACTAAAATAAAAGATTCAAAAAAACTATTTTTATTTTTAAAAATTCAATAAATATTAGATATTGAAAGTGAGTGGAGGTACCTTATATGTAGACATAATCGGGTGGGAACATATCTTTAATGAGAAAATATTGCAGTGTATTGGGATTTCATTAACACATAAAAACTGCGCAACACAAACTAATAGACCTTCTATAATAATAATAATAATAATAATAATAATAATAATAATAATAATAATAATAATAATAAATCGCCACGATAGAGTTGGGCAATATTTACATTGGGCAATACGCAAACATTATGGAAAAGCTGTAAACAAACACTGGTATGAACATCACCCAGCACCAGTTACAGAAATAGAAGATGTAACCATTCTATGGGATTACACTATCTACACAGACAGAAAAATTGAAGCAAACAGGCCAGACATTATTGTTAAAAACCAGAAGGAGAAAACTTGTCTATTAATTGATATGGCTTGTCCAGCGGATTGTAACATAGCAATCAAGGAATTTGAAAAACTGTCAAAATATAAAGACCTGGAAATTGAAATAGAAAAAATGTGGAAATTGAAAACAAGAGTCGTTCCAGTGATAGTAGGCGCACTTGGAATGATAAAAAATGGAACAAAACAACACATTGAAAGAATCCCTGGAAACCCCAGCTTAAGAGATATACAAAAAATTGTCTTATTAAGTACAGCCCACACACTAAGGAAAACTTTATCTATGTAATGCTAGGGATGATAGGGAAGATAGAAAAACATGAAATGGAGTCATAACAATACGCCACGACCTGCCTTAGGTCTCCCCGCAGACTTGGTTGGTAGTGAGACCAAAGCAGAAATCGAAATATGATGAAAAATGACATAATAATAATAATAATAATAATAATAATAATAATAATAATAATAATAATAATGATGATGATGATGATGATGATGATGATGATGATGATGATGATGATGATGATGATGATGATAATGCTTTAAAAAAGTTAAGTGCTATCCAAGTGAAATACCGATCTTGATTTATAAAAACGCCAGAGAAAAAGAATTTGACAAATATGCAAAACATAAGAACCAGGAAATATAAATTGCAATAATATTAAAAAATACAGCCATCATTTCAATGATAATAGAAGCAATATAATTGATTAAAAATAATACTGATATTGACATTAAGAAGCTCCTCAGAAAACCATCACTGTTTGGGATATAAAGCTAGCGTTTACAAGCAGTCAGCCAGTTAATTGGTTAAGTGCTATATATGCTTGGATGATCCTGTCTCGAAAGACTGACTGAGTAGAAGATTTTCCCACAGTAGGTTGCCATTACTTTCTACGGTAGACTAGTTGCCAACCAAGGCTACAGAACATAATGTTCTGTTATTTAATCCATAGCTGGAGGAAGAAATGACGAATTAATTCCTTTCCCAAGAGTATTTGCGCGAAAGTGAATGCAGCGAATTCAAACAAAATTCGAACTCGGCTCTCCGATTTCCTGTTCCGAGCCGATATCCACTGCACATGTTACGAGCACTGACCAGATTTTTAATCAATTCAACGTAAGAGTCTCAACATCTTTCCAAAAATTCCCTTTTTTATTTCATGTCCAAAGTGAAAAATTTGATAATGGATTGTATCAAAATGTTGCATTTACATACAGCCGTCGTTTCAATAACAATAGGAAAGGAACAAAGCCAAGTAATCATAATAGAAAATAATGCGATCCTAATAAGAATTAAACAGCATATTGAAACTATTGACCACTAATTATCTGGTTGTCTAATCTTGTACACCGAAGCAAACAAACATCAACACATATATTTACTCTCTTGCTTAGTTATGAGTAATGGCCCGGTAAGGGTTTGTACTGGAGTGAAAGAAAAAAGTTATCTAAACTTATTTATAAATGGAACTTTATCTGTGTGTGTGTGTGTGTGTGTGTGTGTGTGTGTGTGTGTGTGTGTGTGTGTGTGTGTGTGTGTGTGTGTCCGTTACCTATAGACTCCGAAACGGCTGAACCGATTTTCTGGAAAATTTACACAGTTATACTATAAGCGTCTGCGAGTGTTCTTAGCTAGGTTTTGTGTCGAGGTACCCCCGATAAATGTCGAAAATCGATAATCGAAAAAATCGGGTTATAGAAAGGGTGGTCCGATTTTAATCAAATTTGATACACTCATAGACAAAGACATAAGAAACGATATTCAGAAGTTTCAAGGTTGCAGTTCTTAGAATAGTGCAGAAAATCGATAATATATATATATATAACGCAAGATGTGTGTGTGTGTGTGTGTGTGTGTGTGTGTGTGTGTGTCTGTTTATCTGCCTGTATGTCTGTATTTTTTCAGCCCTTTTATTTTAGTTTTTTTGCTTCGGGTTTGGCTCTAAGTAGGTATAATTGTAGTTCTTAGACCCAGCCATGATACCAAGCGCCTTTAGCCCAGAGGTAGAATCGCCGACTGAGGCCAATTCGGTCAGGTTTCAACCCTAGGTTAAAAGCAATCGGAGTCTAACCGTACTGATGAACTGTGATACAGCGAAACAGATCTGTCTGCGGATGACTATATATAGTGGTTTCCGGCTTTCTCTTTATCAATCTTTTCACTATTACGTAGCCCCCTGCACATCAGTGGCATTACCGCCTTGCTCGGGGTGATACGATTAAAAAAAAAATACCATTTACTCAGAGGACTTATTTGGCCTTCAAAATTCAGTTTACAATAGAAAAAACTTATTTGATATCGATACCAGGAAATCTAAATTTGACTTACATCCATTCATTTTTCTTTCAGTCTACGGTTTCGCTTTAACTGGAAACAACTACTGCTTTTTAGTCTTTCGTGCCAACGTCCAAAAGAGTCTGATCTCCCGAACCATGGATTAGTTTTAAAGCTTTCGTTACACCCGAGCAACTCCGGGCTATACTGCTAGTCTGTATTATAAAAGAATAACTGATTTTCTGCCTGTTAATCACTGCCTACGTGAGACTTTGGATGAATGGATGCAAAGTATATGTATATGTGTATGATTTACACATGTTTGTATCATTTTATGTCCTCCCATGCACCAAAACATACACATAATTTAACTGAATTGAAAATAAGAATAAATATATTTCCTTCTACTCTGCGCTGAGTAATAAAATCATAAATTGAGGAGACAAGAAAGAAAGTACAGAAAAACTTATTAGCAGATAAATGATTGTCAAATTATTTGTTGAGATATGTTCGTGATTGAGAAATAAAATAAAATAATAAGCTTTTCTTTCTCTTAACGATAGTGAGTATAGTACATTATCGACAATTATTTTACTGTTTCTATCTGTTGATATCAATCTATTCATATGTATTTAAATCTACTCAAATATATTTAAATCTGTCTATTCATATTGATAATAATTTATCAGATATTCATATTCATAACGATCATATATCAATATCAGTCTCTTCATATCTATTTATTGGTACCTAAAACATTGCAACATAAGGATGATCACAATGTACAGTTTATTATGACGATGAAGTTAATTTACGTGAAGTTTTTTAGAAAATAATTAATGATCAAAAAAAGTTAATTAACATAAAAATAGCGTAAGTAGAATATGAGGTGAAATAACACTATTAACTTCTCGACCTAAAACACGTTAAATTTCTAAACAAAATCAAAACATCACATAATATAAGATTATATTGAACCTTCCGGAAATTGTTCATTCATAAATAAAATTAAATTTATTGTTTTTAAATTTGGGAGAAATATTTTTAGAACTGTCAAATACAAACGTATACACATATTTGAATGATACTGAAGTAGTCATTTATATTACAAGGGATAGTTTTCTTTTTATGTCTGACTAACAAGAAAAACAGTAAAAGCCTATATATGTGTCCCTTTGAATATATTTCTTCCGATTATTCTGTATTTAAATGGACAAATATTTTAGATTTAAAATTTGATTATTTGTGTTAGATTAGCAACGGTCAGTCAGTCAGTTAAGTGCCTTACGTGAAATACGCTTGGGTGATCATGTCTCGAAAGAGACACGACTGACTGGGCAGAAGATTATCCCGCAGTAGGTTGCCATTGCTTTCTACAGTAGACTGGTTGCCGACCAAGGCTATAGAACCCAATCTGTCCTGTTATTTAACCCATAACTGGAAGGAAGAGGCGGATTAATACCTTTCCCAAGGGTATTTGCGCGTAAGTGAATGCGTGGAATTTAACTGGAATTTGAAGTCGGTTCCCTGATTTCTCGTTCCAAGCCGATATCCACTGTACCACAACGCACATCCGCGACGGAAATAATAATATTAATATTAATACTACTACTACTAATAATAATAATAAATTAATGTACCTTTCAAATATAAAGATCTTGAAATAGAAATCTAAATGTGTGGCACATAAGGATATCAATATTTCCAATTCTTGCTGGAGCTCTTGGATTGATTGGAGATTGGAAAAGGTTCCGATAGACTTATTGAAGGGATTCAAAGTGGCATATGCCTTAAAGAAATAGAAACTAATTTTACTCACAAGTATAGTTCACACATTACAAACAGCTTTATCTATGTAAAATGTGGTGATTTTCTAAGCATAAGTATGGGATACACAGTGAGGATCAAATTCACTACTCAATGATAATGATTCTAGCGAGACAAGCTTGCTAACCATTGCACCACCTCGAGGTGCCCAAGATAGTTGATTTTCTAAGCTTAGATGTGGCACAAGGCTGAAAGTATGGGGTACCCAGTGAGAATCGAATTCACTAGTCAACTGTAGTGATTCTAGCGTGACAAGCTTGCTAACCATTGCACCACCTGGAGATATGTGTGAATTTAGTTTCGTTTTGTTTTTTTGTTTTTGTTTTTTTGTTTTTTTTTTTGTTTTTTTTTTTTTGTTGCTTTGTTTTGTTTTTTACAAAAATGATCAGTGTAAAATGTTATGAAAAATTTTGACTTTGGGTAAGGAACCGAGAGAAAATGTGTATAAAACAGGAATCAAAAGAAATTATTATTATTATTATTATTATTATTATTATGTCATTTTTCATCATATTTCGATTTCTGCTTTGGTCTCACTACCAACCAAGTCTGCGGGGAGACCTAAGGCAGGTAGTGGCGTGTTGTTATGGCTCCATTTCATGTTTTTCTATCTTCCCTATCATCCCTAGCATTACATAGATAAAGTTTTCCTTAGTGTGTGGGCTGTACTTAATAAGACAATTTTTTGTATATCTCTTAAGCTGGGGTTTCCAGGGATTCTTTCAATGTGTTGTTTTGTTCCATTTTTTATCATTCCAAGTGCACCTACTATCACTGGCACAACTCTTGTTTTCAATTTCCACATTTTTTTCTATTTCAATTTCCAGGTCTTTATATTTTGACAGTTTTTCAAATTCCTTGATTGCTATGTTACAATCCGCTGGACAAGCCATATCAATTAATAGACAAGTTTTCTCCTTCTGGTTTTTAACAATAATGTCTGGCCTGTTTGCTTCAATTTTTCTGTCTGTGTAGATGGTGTAATCCCATAGAATGGTTACATCTTCTATTTCTGTAACCGGTGCTGGATGATGTTCATACCAGTGTTTGTTTACAGCTTTTCCATAATGTTTGCACATTGCCCAATGTAAATATTGCCCAACTCTATCGTGGCGATTTTTATATTCGTTTGGGGCAAGCACAGAACAGCCTGAGATTAGGTGGTCTATTGTTTCTTGGTGTTTATCACAAAACCTGCATTTTGGATCCATATTATTATGCATAATATTTGCCTGAAAGTTTCTCGTGAAAAGATTTGGTTTTGTGCTGCAAGAATAAAGCCTTCAGTTTCAGACTTTAATCCAGATGCACGTAACCATCGATGAGTATTAACTTTGTCAACATTGGATTTATTGGCACGTACTGCATATTGGCCATGCGGAGGTTTGTCTTGCCAGCGCTGTTTCATCTGTTCAAGAGCTTTATCTTTGGCTTTCATTTTCATATTTTTTGCCGCAATAGTTGGTTCTTGGCTTCTGTTTTGCTTTTCTACAGAATCTACTAACTGTAAATCTTGTTTGTATTTACTACCTTCTTTTATTATTGAATATTTTTTCTTTCTTTCTTCATGTTGCCTTACTAATTGTATCATCCAATCCTTTGTTGTTTCTATGTATGTTAGTAAGCCAATAGTTGTTGTCTTGTATGACAATTCCAGCTGAATAAGACCCCTTTCACCTTCTTTACGGGGTATGTATAGACGGTCTACATCAGCCTTTGGATGATGCATCTTATGCTTAGAAAGAAGCTTTCTTGTTTTAGCATCCATTCGCCTGATGTCGTTTAGAGTCCAGTTTAAGATGTTAAAGCTATATTGCACAACTGGGATTGCAAGGCTATTAATGACCATAACTCTGTTCTGTGAATTTAATTCAGTTTTTAATATCATTCGTAGCCTTCTATAGTACTCTTTACGCACTATTTCTTTCATTTTTTTATGGTGAATGTTTTCGCTCTCATTTACACCTAGGTATTTATAAGCTTCTTCTGGTTTCAATTCTTTTATTGTTACAGCAGGGTCTAGGCTAATTGAGGATGTTTCTTGTATTGATCCACTTAAAACTGTAGCTTTAGCACATTTATTCAAATTAAATTTCATTCCAATGTCTTCGCTGAAGCATTTTACAGTTTGCAGAAGACCTTCCAGCTCATTATCATTCTTAGCATATAACTTTAAGTCATCCATGTAAAATAGATGGCTTATTTTCTTTTGGCCTATTTTATAACCACATTCTGTCTTATTAAGTTGACTGGTTAGTGCTATTAATGATATGCAGAATAGTAAGGGAGATAAAGAATCACCTTGAAATATACCTCTTTTGATGTTTATTTCATCAGACTTATAGGTTCCATTTATATGAATGAGGTAAAGGGTTGTTTTCCATATAGACATGCAATGTTTGATGAAATTGATGATGACGGGCGATATCTTGTATATATTTAAAGTCTTTAAAATCCAGTCATGTAGCACACTATCGAATGCCTTTCGGTAGTCTATCCAGGCAGTACTAAGATTTTTCTTTGTACTGTAGCAGTTTTCCAGGATCATTTTGTTAATTAGCAATTGGTCTTTACAACCATAACAGCCACGTTTGCACCCTTTTTGTTCAAGCGGTATCATGTCATTTCTTTCTAAGAATAAATATGTCTGTTTTGTTAAAATAGATGTTAATAGTTTATATGTTGTCGGAAGACATGTAATTGGTCTGTAGTTTTTCGGGTTGTTTGTGTCACCATTCTTGGGTAGAAGAAATGTAATTCCTTTGGTCATCCATGCAGGAATTTTAGTGGGATCGTCAACCATTTCTTGGAGTTCTTTGGCTATTTTTTTATGTGCTGCATTTAAATAATATAGCCAAAAGTTAGGAATTTTATCTATACCTGGGAATTTCCAATTGTGTGCTTTTTTAGTGCAGATTTAGCATCATCTTCTGTAATTCCAGACCATGTCTGTTCGGGTTTATTTTTCATTCGTTCTATCTCTTGCGTAATCCAATGTACTTCCTTGCTAAGTTCTTTAGGGCAAGCCCATATCTTTTCCCAGAACTGTGTGACTTCTTCCATTCTGGGGGGTACTGTCACTTCAATTCTTTTTTTACCTATTTCCCTGTAAAATCTCTTTGTATCAGTCTGAAAAAAATCTCTTTGTATCAGTCTGAAAAAAATTATTATTATTATTATTATTATTATGTCATTTTTCATCATATTTAGATTTCTGCATTGGTCTCACTACCAACCAAGTCTGCGGGGAGACCTAAGGCAGGTCGTGACGTGTTGTTATGACTCTATTTCATGTTTTTTTTCTATCTTCTCCATCATCCCTAGCGTTACATAGACAAAGTTCTCCTTAGTGTGTGGGCTGTACTTAATAAGACAATTTTTTGTATATCTCTTAAGCTGGGGTTTCCAGGGATTCTTTCAATGTGTTGTTTTGTTCCATTTTTTATCATTCCAAGTGCACCTACTATCACTGGCACAACTCTTGTTTTCAATTTCCACATTTTTTCTATTTCAATTTCCAGGTCTTTATATTTTGACAGTTTTTCAAATTCCTTGGTTGCTATGTTACAATCCGCTGGACAAGCCATATCAATTAATAGAGAAGTTTTATTATTATGTCATTTTTCATCATATTTCGATTTCTGCATTGGTCTCACTACCAACCAAGTCTGCGGGGAGACCTAAGGCAGGTAGTGGCGTGTTGTTATGACTCCATTTCATGTTTTTCTATCTTCCCTATCATCCCTAGCATTACATAGATAAAGTTTTCCTTAGTGTGTGGGCTGTACTTAATAAGACAATTTTTTGTATATCTCTTAAGCTGGGGTTTCCAGGGATTCTTTCAATGTGTTGTTTTGTTCCATTTTTTATCATTCCAAGTGCACCTACCATCACTGGCACAACTCTTGTTTTCATTTTCCACATTTTTTCTATTTCAATTTCCAGGTCTTTATATTTTGACAGTTTTTCAAATTCCTTGATTGCTATGTTACAATCCGCTGGACAAGCCATATCAATTAATAGACAAGTTTTCTCCTTCTGGTTTTTAACAATAATGTCTGGCCTGTTTGCTTCAATTTTTCTGTCTGTGTAGATGGTGTAATCCCATAGAATGGTTACATCTTCTATTTCTTTAACCAGTGCTGGATGATGTTCATACCAGTGTTTGTTTACAGCTTTTCCATAATGTTTGCACATTGCCCAATGTAAATATTGCCCAACTCTATCGTGGAGATTTTTATATTCGTTTGGGGCAAGCACAGAACAGCCTGAGATTAGGTGGTCTATTGTTTCTTGGTGTTTATCACAAAACCTGCATTTTGGATCCATATTATTATGCATAATATTTGCCTGAAAGTTTCTCGTGAAAAGATTTGGTTTTGTGCTGCAAGAATAAAGCCTTCAGTTTCAGACTTTAATCCAGATGCACGTAACCATCGATGAGTATTAACTTTGTCAACATTGGATTTATTGGCACGTACTGCATATTGGCCATGCGGAGGTTTGTCTTGCCAGCGCTGTTTCATCTGTTCAAGAGCTTTATCTTTGGCTTTCATTTTCATATTTTTTGCCGCAATAGTTGGTTCTTGGCTTCTGTTTTGCTTTTCTACAGAATCTACTAACTGTAATTCTTGTTTGTATTTACTGCCTTCTTTTATTATTGAATATTTTTTCTTATTATATCACATGTAAAAGGGCGATATTTAAGAAAAGAAAAGCCACTTTTTAAATAATATTCAACAACAAATGCCTAGAGAGATGTAAATAAGCAACTATCTCACCCACGAGGTAGATTCAAAATCCTAGTTGTTATTCTTTGTATTTTCTAAAAAATCACTTCTCGATATCTTCAAAGATCAACTAGCTGTTATAAAAATTAGGGACATTATATTAATCAATTTTCCCATTAAATTTATTCATTATGTTTTACTTTAAATTACAACGTTTCTGTCAGTCTCATTAGATTTTCGTCAGATAGAAACTAGTTACCTCTCCCTTATGTGCTTTATCAGATGAATGAACTGCTGTTCATGTAATTAAATAGCATAAAAATCCAAAAATATCTAAATTTCAATTTCCCGAAGATGGAATAACAAACTTAATCAGTCCAGCACTAGAGCACCTCAACTTCTTATCTCAATGATTTACTCGATCACGCCTGCATTTTTGTATATTTTAAGAAATCTTTTTAATGATTTTTCTGTTACAAATTCTTTCAAAAAATATTTTTTCAAAATTGATATTTTTTTCTTAAATGTGTTAAATTCGACTCTTTGAAAATTAAAACATTTCGTATTCTGCTGTTATTAATTATTTCTCTAATTTCCTACCACAATATTTATGCTTTCTTTTTTCTAATTATTAAATATTTTCTCAGTTCAGATTTTCCGTCATTATATGCATTTTTTTTCGATTTTATTTTACGTTTTCATCACATCCTAGAAGTAAAATTTTAGCCATTGTTTTCAATTTAAATTCTTTGCTCTATTTTTATAATTATTTAATTGTTTTAGTTTTCTCGACTTTTTCCAAGAAATTTTTTTTTCTTCTTTATTCTCTTCAGTTATTTGATTCCATAAATAACGTGTTCGGCAAAAATATCTCCGTATCTCTGTAATGTAAAGAGCGCCGAGTTTCATGGAGGTCACATTTCTTTAAGATATAGTCTTACATCACCGCATATGAAGGAGAAGTGAATTTGCAATATTATTAATTAATGAACAATAATGCCACAATGCTAAATACTTAATTTTAACTGTCTTTTTCTATTCCCCTATACTCCTTTTCTTACTCAAACTTATCTATCTTTCTCTCTCTCTCTTTCTGTCTTTCACTCTCTCTCTCTCTCTCTCTCTCTATATATATATATATCTTTTTATTTCTCTATTTCTCTCTTGTTCTCTTTCTCTCTTTTTCTCTTTCTCTCTTTCTAACTTTCCCTAACTTTCTCTCTCTCCCTTTATCTCTTTCTCTCTCTTTTTCTGTCTTTCATTCTCTCTTAATATATATAGATCTTTTTCTCTTTCTCTCTTTTTCTCTTTCCCTCTTTTTCTCTTTCTCTCTTTTTCTCTTTCTCTAACTTTCTCTCCCTCCTTTTATCTCTCTCTCTCTCTCTCTCTCTCTCTCTGAAAACATTTGTATAAAACGGACAAATTATTATTTTTATTGTACATTTGTATATTTAAAATATAATAATCAGTATTTTGCAGACAAAAATACAATAGATATATGGACTCATCCATTTAAGTTTTTGGATTCTTTTATGAGGAACCAATATTATCCTTATCTTTAAACATCTTAATAAGGAACAATATTTATTAAACAATAACTCATGAAAAAGGAAACTAAAGTAAACAAACCTCAATAGAATCAATAATACATCTGTGTGTAGTAAGGTAATTTATGATGGTAGAGTCAGTAAGATTTCTTGTAATGTATAAAAAATTATGCAACATTTTCTTACATATATATATATATATATATATATATATATATATATATATATATATACAAACTATATATATATATACTAATATATATATATATATAGGAAAAAATACTAAAAAGTTGTAAGTTTAAAAATGTACATTTTTGACAGTATTTGTTTATTTCTATTATTATATTTGATATTCAGACCGTCCTCGGCCCTTCATCAGAAACAAATGATTTTAAAATTTAAATTAGAAACGTATTTCGCGAGAGCGTTCGTGGACAGATTGTTTACATCACGTGACGCAGAAAGCGACAGATTTTTTTTTTAATATTTGTAAACGTAAACCTATATTTAATAATACTTATAAATTTTGTTTTAGAGAGATTTTTTAATTGTATCTAAAAAATATTTAACTATTGAAATATTTATAAAGATTCAAAACACCTAAGTCCCTATTTAACCCTAGCTTGTGTGTATTTAATTTTAAAATCCAGTATTTTTCTTTCTTTCTGCGTGAGTGTGTAGAACTAAAATCGGAGTCTATTAGTAAACATTTGCAATTTTCTAAAGTGTGAGCCGGTTGATTGAAGTGAACTGCTATGGGGGAATATTGGTTGTTCTGGAGTATGCTAAGTTTGTGATTATTTATAATAATAGAAATAAACAAATACTGTCAAAAAAGTACATTTTTAAACTTACAACGTTTTAGTAGTTTTTCCTAAGACAGTATACGTGGATCATCACTATGTTATATATATATATATATATATATATATATATATATATATATATATATCGTTCTTTGGAATATAATGATGCATACTTACAGGTGTTTTCTTCTTCGATGAGTATTAAATTAGTTTAACGTAGAAATTGGAGTAGATAGACTTAACTATGGCCCGGTTCACACACCACCCACGTCTTTTGAACAGGTGAAGAGGCTCATCCCTTGTTTCCTGTTTAGGATGTGGATCCCGGCTTTCTTTTCTTTCTTTTTTTTTCCAATCTTCTTTCACTTTTTTCTTTTCTCTTTTTTTTTTTTTTTTGTTCTCAATTGGAGTAGATAGACTTAACTATCGCCCGGTTCACACTCCACCCACGTCTTTTGAACAGGTGAAGAGGCTCATCCCTTGTTTCCTGTTTAGGATGTGGTTCCCGGCTTTCTTTTTTTCCAATCATTCTACTCTTAAGTAGCCCCATGCGTATCAGTGGTGTCACCGCTTTGCTTGGGGTGATATGATTAAAAAAAAAAAGTACAAGCCTACTACAGGGTGATTTTTATATGCCTTTTATAAATGCATTTATAGTTGCATATAAAACTCCTTTACAAACTCGTAATTTAATTTTTATAGAGCTTATGAAAATAATTTATAATTTTTTAAAAATCGATAGCACAAAACTGGATTCAAATTTACAGTATACAGTTTCTCATTAGCTAAAAACGATAACCGTCTTTCTGAATGAATACTTTGAGTAATGGTTAAGATCAAAACAGAAGCCACCCCTCTGGTTAGCCAAAAAAACAATAGTCAAAACTAGTAGATAAATACATCCCGATTGGTCAAAATTCCTAGATAGAATTGAATAAAATATCTCATTTGAGTAGGCAAGAATTTTGTTTAAAATTATTGCAATCACACGTATGCAGTGCCAGAACGTTAGTCGAGAACTGGTCGCTCTCACATCATGGAGGCCCAAAACCTTTTATATCTCCAGAATAGACATCACTACGCGTTCCAGAAGTTGAACCGAGTATTAAGAGACAGGAAACTTTCACTGGGAACAAAGAGAATACTAGATTGCTATGTGGTGTCAGTTCTTCAATATGGGAGTGAATGCTGGACAATATCATCAAAGATGAAGGAAAAACTTTAAGCAACTGAAATATGGTTCTACAGAAGGATGCTGCGGATATCATAGACCGAGCATGTAACCAATGATGAAGTGTTGGAAAAAATGGAAACGTAAAGGAAATTAATATTGAGCATCAGCAAGAGACAACCGAAGTTCCTGGAGGAGGGAAGTCTTGGAGAACCTGATACTAACAAAATAGATAGAGGGAAAAGAAGACAGGAGAAAGCAGCGGATAACATATTTGAAGGGCCTGAGCAGGTGGATTACAGAACGGGGGGATGTGTGTAACATGAGAAAGTGTGCTAAGAGTCACCAGGGATAGGGAAACGTGGAAAGCCATGATCGCCTACGTCCTGAAAGAACAAGGCACATAGAAAAAGAAGAGGAAAGACTCAGTTGCGAAATACCTGCGTATAAAATAAACGAACCAGAAAGTCTGGTTTTATACATCATGTGACTTTTTTCGCTCTGTGAATGTGGTAATTGACTTGGAGATATACTCAATAACCAGCATTTAATATGAGAGGATAATACAATTAGGCTAGTTATTATTAGTGGATATCGGCTCGGAATGAGAAATCGGGGAGCCGAGTTCGAATTCCAGTTGAATTCATTGCATTCACTTACGCGCAAGTATCCTTGAAAAAGGTATTACTCCGTTCCTTTCCTCCAGCTATGGGTTAAATAACAGGACAGAGTGGGTTCTATAGCAACCAGTCTACCGCAGAAAGTAACGACAACCTACTGCGGGATAAGCTCCTGCCCAGTCAGTCATCTCTCTTTCTAGACATGATCGGCCAAGCGTGTTCCACGTATGGTACTTAACTGACGGACTGACTATTAGTATTTAATTTCTGAAATAAATAATTGATATTCTTGTATTACTTCGAACTATTGTTCCTATATAGATTGATATAGATGTTATTATAAACACAATGTTTCGACCAAATATACTCTGGTCATCATCAGGTATCCATTGATTGGCTAAAATACGCACCAATTTAGCAGGAATGAACATTAACTGATATCACATGGAAAAAATACCACAATAATCAACTGGTAGCCTATATGAGTCAATCAATGGACACCTGATGATGACCAAAGGGTACTTGGTCGAAACATTGTGTCTATAATAACATCTATATTAACAAAGATGAGAACGATATAGCGAAAAAATACAAGAATACGGTGTAGTGATTTTTCTCAATGTTTGAACAAACATTAAATAAAGAAATAACTAATCTTCGTATATAAGAATCGGAAAATAACTTGAGCCAGTTTTTGAAAAACCAAAAGTCTTATAGTTAATTAAATACACTTACGTAATTAAAAATAACAGTAACATCAGATAAATTTATTTACGCAGTTAAAAATAAACTTTTAAGTAAAATATTTTACTTTACCCGAAAAGCTTAAGTGATATTAAGGAAAATATTATGGAAATATCATGGAAAATATCAAAAAATAATGAAAAGAACATCAACCTACAACAATCAATCTAAAAACTGTAAATTCTGTCTGGAGGAAAAAATTACCTTCCCTAAGCAAGACAAACTAATAAATCAGTAATTTCAAAATTCAGACACGAAAACAAATTTTTATTACGCTATTTAAAACTCTAAACTGAAGACGAAGAATAATATTTTTTTATAATCGTGTCGCCCCAAGCAGGGCATTTTACTGCCACTGTTGTGCAGGAGGTTATATAGGAGGAAAGTTATGAGAAATAGTGACAGGTTATAGGGGGTATCAGGAAGTGAGTAAGAGAAGGATGTGAATACTGATGAGCGTGGAGTGGACGGAGAAAAGAGCTTGAGAGAGAGAGAGGAAGCTGGTTAGTGAGATAGGAGATGATTATTAACTGCACATTTAAATTCTTGGAAATTGTAGCTGTTGGGGAAGCAAGTAAACGAAAGGGAATTCTACAGGCGGTAAGTGCGAGAAAAGAAGCTGCTGGAGTAAAATTTGCGTTTATATTTTATTGGTTTCACAGTAAACGGGTGGAAGCAGAAGCCTTGAAAGTATTTGTAGTAGAGACACAGGGAAGCTACATTGCGCCGGTGAGAAAGTGACTGCCAAGTTGGGATCTATAACATTACAGATTGTCCATTGAATTTTGTCAAGGACACCTGGGTGGATAACAGGAGCACCCTAAATAAATAAAAATAAATTAGATTAAGTAAACAAAAGCAAGTAAAATAAATTAATCCAGACAAATGAATAATCAAATAAATTAAGTAAATAATAAACAAATTAACTAACCACGCCCACTGAAGTAACCGTTAGAATAATTCAACAGACTACCCACAAAGCATCACTGACCTGTGTGGCCCAACAATTGCGTTTAGTATGAAACAGACTGTCGCCCCTGGTTGTTGATTTCAATGTCCCCTTTGATATTAATTCTTTCAATCAATGCCACTAGTGCACAGGTGGTTACAGGAAGTGAAAGTGAGAGAAATTACTTGAGTATAGAGAGAATTGATGAAAATGACAAAAGATGAACGGGATTCAAGAAAATATAATATGGCGATTGACGTTGCGTCTAAATGTTTGAAGATTATAGTTATCAAAGAAACAAGTAAACCGAGGAGAGTTCCGCAGGTGCTAGAAATTTATCTGCTAGAGTAGAAGTGGCGGTTTCATTTAGCTCTTTCAACAGAACATGGTGGGACCTAGATGCCAATCAAATAGCGTGCTTAAATTCATTCAGTTGGGGCACCAGAAAAAAAGATTCTTGGAGCATTTACCATGAAAATATTTGTAGAAAAGATAGACGGAAAAGAAAGTGACTAAAAGCAAGAGGCCTAATAAGAATCAATTACATTACAGATCTTTCATTGGATTTATAACCTTTCAGTTTACAAAAGAGACCAATATGCCAAGCCCTGACGAACGCCTTCATGATATCTTGAGACACAGCTCGCGGTATACATATACACATGAACAGGATGTGCGTCGTAGTGCAGTGGATATCGGCTCGGAACGACAAACCGGAGAACCGAGTTCGAATTCCAGTTGAATTCCTTGCATTCACTTACGCACAAATACCCTTGGGAAAGGTATTAATCTGTCTCTTCCCTCCAGTTATGAGTTGAATAACAAGACAGATTGTGTTCTATAGCCTTTGGTGACAACCAGTCTACCGCAGAAAGCAATGACAATCTACTGCGGGATAATCTTCTGTCCAGGCAGTCCTTTCGTTTTTCGAGACATGATCGCCCAAAGCGTGTATCCCGTATGGCACTTAACTAACTGACACATGAACAAGAGGATGGTGAAATTAAATACTAAATATCAAAAAGCGTCTCAGGAAAATGTGTGTAGAGGAGATGATGAAAATCATTATAAATAGAATGATACTCTACGTATAAGAAAAAATCGGGGAAGATCAAACCAGATTTCGATGTAAAAGAAGCACCACAAAACAAACGGTTAAACTGTGAGTTAAAAGATACTCACAACACAAAACCACTACCGAATATTCAAAGAGCCAGAGGAAGTAATTATAAAAATCAGTTAGGGACGACTGTTTTATGTCCCCTACGATCATTGATATCGTCTTTGAATATTATTATTATATCTCCTTGGAATATTATTATTATATCTGATTAGAATATTATGACTGATAACATTGAAAAGATTTAGGCTGTCTTCTACCCTCTAAGATCAGTAACATATTTGAATGCATAAAAATGATACCCTTTAAAAACCAAAACGTTGACTTCTATCCATGACCATCATTAATATTTTCCTGTCCCCCACGACCATGAACATTAACTTTAAAACCATCATGACAGAAAACATTGAAAAAACATATGGCTGCCTTCTGTCCCATATGATCATTAAAATCTACTTTGAATGCATCATGAGTGATAAACTTGAAAAAAAAATAAGGCTATCTTCTGTCCCGTATAATCATTAACATCTACTTTGAAAGCCACATCACTTATAACTTTGAAATACATAAGACTCTCTTCCGTCTCGTACGATCATTAAAATATATTTTTAATTGCATCATGACTGATACCCTTGAAAAAGAATAAGGCTGACTTTCCTCAATTAAGATCATTAATATCTACTTTGAATACATCATGAAAGATAGCCTTGAAAACATAGGGCTGCATTCCATCCCGTACGATCATTAATATCTACTTTGAATACATCATTACTGATAACCGTGAAAAACATAAGGCTGCCTTCCGTCACCTACGATCATTAATATCTAATATGAATACATCATGACAGATAACATTGAAAAATATAAGGCTGTTTTTCGTCCGGTACGATCATTAATATCTACTTTGAATACAGCATGAATGATGGCCTTGAAAAACATACGGCTGCATTCCGTCCCGTACGATCATTAATATCTACTTTGAATTCATCATGACTGATAACCTGATAAAACATAAGGGTACCTGACGTCCCGTACGATCATTAAAATCTCCTTTGAATGCATCATAACTGCTAACCTTAAAAAATTTAAGGCTGCCTTCGGTCCTGTACGATTATTAATATCTATTTTGGATGCATCATGACTGATAACGTTGAAAAAAAGAGGCTGCCTTCCGCCCCGTACGAACATTAATATATATTTTGAATTCATCATGTCTGATAGACTTGAAAATCATATGCTGCCTTCGGTCCCTTATGATCATTGATATCTTCTTTGACTGCATCATGACTGATAACCTTTAAAAAAAAATAACGCTGTTTTCTGTGCCGTATGTTCATTCCCATCTACTTTGAATGCATCATGACTGATAACCTTGAAAAACACACGGCTGCCTACTGCCCGTACGATCATTAAAATTTCCTTTGAATTCATCATGAGTGATTATCTTAAAAACCTAAGGCTGCATTTTTGTCTCATGTCATCATTCACATCTATTTTGAATGCATCATGACTGATTGTTTCGAAAATCATAAGGCTGCTTTCCGTCCGGGACGATCATTAACATTTACTTTGAATGCATTATGACTGATAACCTTGAAAAACATAAGGCTGCCTTCCATTCGCTATGATGATTAATATCTACTTCCAATGCATCATGACTGATAACCTTGAAAAATTTAAGGTTTCTTTAAAAAACATCATGATTTATAACCTTGAAAATGTAATGTCTGTCTTTCATCTCCTACGATTATTAACATACACATTGAATCTATTACAAGAAATACGCTAGACAAACACATGGATCCATTTTGTTCCCTACGATCATGAATACTTCTTTAAAAGCATCATGATTGATAATTTTCAAAAAGTGATGTCTCTTCCATTTCTTACGATCATTAACATCTACTTTGAATGCATTACGAGAGATATACTAGACAAACACTTGGCTTACAATCATTAATACTTATTTTAAGGCATCATGACTGATTTCCTTGAAAAAGTTGTCTGTCTTCCGTCTTCTACGATCATTAACATCTTTTTTGGAATTCAGTACGATAGATATACTAGACAAACACTTGGCTGTCTTTTGTTCCCTACGATCTTTAATACTTCTTTAAAGGCATCATGACTTGAAAAAGTGGTCTGTCTTCTATTTTCTACGATCATGAACATGTACTTTGAATGTATTACGAGAGATGCACTAGACAAATACATTGCTCTCTTTTGTTCCCTACGATCATTAATACTTCTTTAAAAGCATCATGTCTGATAATCTTGCAAAAGTGGTCTGTCTTCTATTTTCTACGATCATGAACATGTACTTTGAATGTATTACGAGAGATGCACTAGACAAATACATTGCTCTCTTTTGTTCCCTACGATCATTAATACTTCTTTAAAAGCATCATGTCTGATAATCTTGCAAAAGTGGTCTGTTTTCTATTTTCTACGATCATGAACATGTACTTTGAATGTATTACGAGAGATGCACTAGACAAATACATTGCTCTCTTTTGTTCCCTACGATCATTAATACTTCTTTAAAAGCATCATGTCTGATAATCTTGCAAAAGTGGTCTGTCTTCTATTTTCTACGATCATGAACATGTACTTTGAATGTATTACGAGAGATGCACTAGACAAATACATTGCTCTCTTTTGTTCCCTACGATCATTAATACTTCTTTAAAAGCATCATGTCTGATAATCTTGCAAAAGTGGTCTGTCTTCTATTTTCTACGATCATGAACATGTACTTTGAATGTATTACGAGAGATGCACTAGACAAATACATTGCTCTCTTTTGTTCCCTACGATCATTAATACTTCTTTAAAAGCATCATGTCTGATAATCTTGCAAAAGTGGTCTATCTTCTATTTTCTACGATCATGAACATGTACTTTGAATGTATTACGAGAGATGCACTAGACAAATACATTGCTCTCTTTGTTCCCTACGATCATTAATACTTCTTTAAAAGCATCATGTCTATTAATCTTGCAAAAGTGGTCTGTCTTCTATTTTCTACGATCATGAACATGTACTTTGAATGACAATACGAGATGCACTAGACAAATACATTGCTCTTTTTGTTCCCTACGATCATTAATACTTCTTTAAAAGCATCATGTCTGATAACCTTGCAAAGTGGTCTGTCTTCTATTTTCTACGATCATGAACATGTACTTTGAATGTATTACGAGAGATGCACTAGACAAATACATTGCTCTCTTTTGTTCCCTACGATCATTAATACTTCTTTAAAAGCATCATGTCTGATAACCTTGGAAAAGTGAGGTCTGTCTTCTATTTTCTACGATCATGAACATGTACTTTGAATGTATTACGAGAGATGCACTAGACAAATACATTGCTCTCTTTTGTTCCCTACGATCATTAATACTTCTTTAAAAGCATCATGTCTGATAATCTTGAAAAAGTGGTCTGTTTTTTCTATTTTCTACGATCATGAACATGTACTTTGAATGTATTACGAGAGATACTCGACAAATACATTGCTCTCTTTTGTTCCCTACGATCATTAATACTTCTTTAAAAACATCATGTCTGATAACCTTGCAAAAGTGGTCTGTCTTCTATTTTCTACGATCATGAACATGTACTTTGAATGTTACGAGAGATGCACTAGACAAATACATTGCTCTCTTTTGTTCCCTACGATCATTAATACTTCTTTAAAAGCATCATGTCTGATAATCTTGCAAAAATTGGTCTGTCTTCTATTTTCTACGATCATGAACATGTACTGAATGTATTACGAGTGATACACTAGACAAATACATTGCTCTCTTTTTTGTTCCCTACGATCATTAATACTTCTTTAAAAGCATCATGTCTGATAATCTTGCAAAAGTGGTCTGTCTTCTATTTTTCTACGATCATGAACATGTACTTTGAATGTATTACGAGAGATGCACTCGACAAATACATTGCTCTCTTTTGTTCCCTACGATCATTAATACTTCTTTAAAAGCATCATGTCTGATAATCTTGCAAAAGTGGTCTGTCTTCTATTTTCTGATCATGAACATACTTTGAATGTATTACGAAGATGCCTAGACAAATACATTGCTCTCTTTTTGTTCCCCTACGATCATTAATACTTCTTTAAAAGCATCATGTCTGATAACCTTGAAAAAGTGGTCTGTCTTCTATTTTCTGATCATGAACATGTACTTTGAATGTATTACGAGAGATACGCTCGACAAATACATTGCTCTCTTTGTTCCTACGATCATACTTCTTTAAAGCATCATGTCTGATAACCTTGAAAAAGTGGTCTGTCTTCTATTTTCTACGATCATGAACATGTACTTTGAATGTATTACGAGAGATGCACTAGACAAATACATTGCTCTCTTTTGTTCCTACGATCATTAATACTTCTTTAAAAGCATCATGTCTGATAACCTTGGAAAAATGGTCTGTCTTCTATTTCTACACGATCATGAACATGTACTTTGAATGTATTACGAGTGATGCACTAGACAAATACATTGCTCTCTTTTGCTCCCTACGATCATTAATACTTCTTTAAAAGCATCATGTCTGATAACCTTGGAAAAAGTGGTCTGTCTTCTATTTTCTACGATCATGAACATACTTTGAATGTATTACGAGAGATGCACTAGACAAATACATTGCTCTGTTTTGTTTCCTACGATCATTAATACTTCTTTAAAAGCATCATGTCTGATAATCTTGAAAAGTGGTCTGTCTTCTATTTTCTACGATCATGAACATGTACTTTGAATGTATTACGAGAGATGCACTAGACAAATACATTGCTCTCTTTTGTTCCCTACGATCATTAATACTTCTTTAAAAGCATCATGTCTGATAATCTTGCAAAAGTGGTCTGTCTTCTATTTTCTACGATCATGAACATGTACTTTGAATGTATTACGAGAGATGCACTAGACAAATACATTGCTCTCTTTTGTTCCCTACGATCATTAATACTTCTTTAAAAGCATCATGTCTGATAACCTTGCAAAAGTGGTCTGTCTTCTATTTTCCACGATCATGAACATGTACTTTGAATGTATTACGAGAGATGCACTAGACAAATACATTGCTCTCTTTTGTTCCCTACGATCATTAATACTTCTTTAAAAGCATCATGTCTGATAACCTTGGAAAGTGGTCTGTCTTCTATTTTCTACGATCATGAACATGCTTTGAATGTATTACGAAGATGCACTAGACAAATACATTGCTCTCTTTTGTTCGATCATTAATACTTCTTTAAAAGCATCATGTCTGATAATCTTGAAAAAGTGGTCTGTTTTCTATTTTCTACGATCATGAACATGTACTTTGAATGTATTACGAGAGATGCCTCGACAAATACATTGCTCTCTTTTTGTTCCCTACGATCATTAATACTTCTTTAAAAGCATCATGTCTGATAACCTTGCAAAAGTGGTCTGTCTTCTATTTTCTACGATCATGAACATGTACTTTGAATGTATTACGAGAGATGCACTAGACAAATACATTGCTCTCTTTTGTTCCCTACGATCATTAATACTTCTTTAAAAGCATCATGTCTGATAATCTTGCAAGGTCTGTCTTCTATTTTCTACGATCATGAACATGTACTTTGAATGTATTACGAGTGATGCACTAGACAAATACATTGCTCTCTTTTGTTCCCTACGATCATTAATACTTCTTTAAAAGCATCATGTCTGATAATCTTGCAAAAGTGGTCTGTCTTCTATTTTCTACGATCATGAACATGTACTTTGAATGTATTACGAGAGATGCACTCGACAAATACATTGCTCTCTTTTGTTCCCTACGATCATTAATACTTCTTTAAAAGCATCATGTCTGATAATCTTGCAAAGTGGTCTGTCTTCTATTTTCTACGATCATGAACATGTACTTTGAATGTATTACGAGAGATGCACTAGACAAATACATTGCTCTCTTTTGTTCCCTACGATCATTAATACTTCTTTAAAAGCATCATGTCTGATAACCTTGAAAAGTGGTCTGTCTTCTATTTTCGATCATGACTTATGTACTTTGAATGTATTACGAGAGATGCACTAGACAAATACATTGCTCTCTTTTGTTCCCTACGATCATTAATACTTCTTTAAAAGCATCATGTCTGATTACCTTGAAAAAAGTGGTCTGTCTTCTATTTTCTACGATCATGAACATGTACTTTGAATGTATTACGAGAGATGCACTAGACAAATACATTGCTCTCTTTTGTTCCCCTACGATCATTATGCTTCTTCCAAAGCATCATGTCTGATAACCTTGGAAAAGTGGTCTACTCTTCTATTTTTCTACGATCATGAACATGTACTTTGAATGTATTACGAGTGATGCACTAGACAAATACATTGCTCTCTTTTGTTCCCTACGATCATTAATACTTCTTTAAAAGCATCATGTCTGATAACCTTGGAAAAGTGGTCATGTCTTCTATTTTCTACGATCATGAACATGTACTTTGAATGTATTACGAGAGATATGAACAAATACATTGCTTCTGTTTTGTTTCCTACGATCATTAATACTTCTTTAAAAAGCATCATGTCTGATAATCTTGAAAAAGTGGTCTGTCTTCTATTTTCTACGATCATGAACATGTACTTTGAATGTATTACGAGAGATGCACTAGACAAATACATTGCTCTCTTTGTTCCCTACGATCATTAATACTTCTTTAAAAGCATCATGTCTGATAACCTTGAAAAAGTGGTCTGTCTTCTATTTTCTACGATCATGAACATGTACTTTGAATGTATTACGAGAGATGCTAGACAAATACATTGCTCTCTTTTGTTCCCTACGATCATTAATACTTCTTTAAAAGCATCATGTCTGATTACCTTGAAAAAGTGGTCTGTCTTCTATTTTCTACGATCATGAACATGTACTTTTTTGAATGTATTACGAGAGATGCACTAGACAAATACATTGCTCTCTTTTTGTTCCCTACGATCATTAATACTTCTTTAAAAAGCATCATGTCTGATAACCTTGAGAAAAGTGGTCTCTCTTCTATTTTCTACGATCATGAACATGTACTTTGAATGTATTACGAGTGATGCACTAGACAAATACGACGCTCTCTTTTGTTCCCCTACGATCATTAATACTTCTTTAAAAGCATCATGTCTGATAACCTTGGAAAAGTGGTCTGTCTTCTATTTTCTACGATCATGAACATGTACTTTGAATGTATTACGAGAAGATGCACTAGACAAATACATTGTTTCTGTTTGTTTCCGATCATTAATACTTCTTTAAAAGCATCATGTCTGATAATCTTGAAAAAAGTGGTCTGTCGTCTATTTTCTACGATCATGAACATGTACTTTGAATGTATTACGAGAGATGCACTAGACAAATACATTGCTCTCTTTTGTTCCCTACGATCATTAATACTTCTTTAAAAGCATCATGTCTGATAATCTTGCAAAAGTGGTCTGTTTTCTATTTTCTATGATCATGAACATGTACTTTGAATGTATTACGAGAGATGCACTAGACAAATACATTGCTCTCTTTTGTTCCCTACGATCATTAATACTTCTTTAAAAGCATCATGTCTGATAATCTTGCAAAAGTGGTCTGTCTTCTATTTTCTACGATCATGAACATGTACTTTGAATGTATTACGAGAGATGCACTAGACAAATACATTGCTCTCTTTTGTTCCCTACGATCATTAATACTTCTTTAAAAGCATCATGTCTGATAATCTTGGAAAAGTGGTCTGTCTTCTATTTTCTACGATCATGAACATGTACTTTGAATGTATTACGAGAGATGCACTAGACAAATACATTGCTCTCTTTTGTTCCCTACGATCATTAATACTTCTTTAAAAGCATCATGTCTGATAATCTTGCAAAAGTGGTCTATCTTCTATTTTCTACGATCATGAACATGTACTTTGAATGTATTACGAGAGATGCACTAGACAAATACATTGCTCTCTTTTGTTCCCTACGATCATTAATACTTCTTTAAAAGCATAATGTCTGATAATCTTGCAAAAGTGGTCTGTCTTCTATTTTCTACGATCATGAACATGTACTTTGAATGTATTACGAGAGATGCACTAGACAAATACATTGCTCTCTTTTTGTTCCCTACGATCATTAATACTTCTTTAAAAGCATCATGTCTGATAATCTTGCAAAGTGGTCTGTCTTCTATTTTCTACGATCATGAACATGTACTTTGAATGTATTACGAGAGATGCACTAGACAAATACATTGCTCTCTTTTGTTCCCTACGATCATTAATACTTCTTTAAAAGCATCATGTCTGATAACCTTGCAAAAAAGTGGTCTGTCTTCTATTTTCTACGATCATGAACATGTACTTTGAATGTATTACAGAGATGCACTAGACAAATACATTGCTCTCTTTTGTTCCCTACGATCATTAATACTTCTTTAAAAGCATCATGTCTGATAACCTTGGAAAATTAGTCTGTGTCTTCTATTTTCTACGATCATGAACATGTACTTTGAATGTATTACGAGAGATGCACTAGACAAATACATTGCTCTCTTTTTGTTCCCTACGATCATTAATACTTCTTTAAAAGCATCATGTCTGATAATCTTGAAAAAGTGGTCTGTTTTCTATTTTCTACGATCATGAACATGTACTTTGAATGTATTACGAGAGATGCACTCGACAAATACATTGCTCTCTTTTGTTCCTACGATCATTAATACTTCTTTAAAAGCATCATGTCTGATAACCTTGCAAAAGTGGTCTGTCTTCTATTTTCTACGATCATGAACATGTACTTTGAATGTATTACGAGAGATGCACTAGACAAATACATTGCTCTCTTTTGTTCCCTACGATCATTAATACTTCTTTAAAAGCATCATGTCTGATAATCTTGCAAAAATTGGTCTGTCTTCTATTTTCTACGATCATGAACATGTACTTTGAATGTATTACGAGTGATGCACTAGCAAATACATTGCTCTCTTTTGTTCCCTACGATCATTAATACTTCTTTAAAAGCATCATGTCTGATAATCTTGCAAAAGTGGTCTGTCTTCTATTTTCTACGATCATGAACATGTACTTTGAATGTATTACGAGAGATGCACTCGACAAATACATTGCTCTCTTTTGTTCCCTACGATCATTAATACTTCTTTAAAAGCATCATGTCTGATAATCTTGCAAAAGTGGTCTGTCTTCTATTTTCTACGATCATGAACATGTACTTTGAATGTATTACGATGCACAGACAAATACATTGCTCTCTTTTGTTCCCTACGATCATTAATACTTCTTTAAGCATCATGTCTGATAACCTTGAAAAAGTGGTCTGTCTTCTATTTTCTACGATCATGAACATGTACTTTGAATGTATTACGAGAGATACACTAGACAAATACATTGCTCTCTTTTTGTTCCCTACGATCATTAATACTTCTTTAAAAGCATCATGTCTGATAACCTTGAAGTGGTCTGTCTTCTATTTTCTACGATCATGAACATGTACTTTGAATGTATTACGAGAGATGCACTAGACAAATACATTGCTCTCTTTTGTTCCCTACGATCATTAATACTTCTTTAAAAGCATCATGTCTGATAACCTTGGAAAAGTGGTCTCTCTTCTATTTTCTACGATCATGAACATGTACTTTGAATGTATTACGAGTGATGCACTAGACAAATACATTGCTCTCTTTTGTTCCCTACGATCATTAATACTTCTTTAAAAGCATCATGTCTGATAACCTTGGAAAAGTGGTCTGTCTTCTATTTTCTACGATCATGAACATGTACTTTGAATGTATTACGAGAGATGCACTAGACAAATACATTGCTCTGTTTTGTTTCCTACGATCATTAATACTTCTTTAAAAGCATCATGTCTGATAATCTTGAAAAAGTGGTCTGTCTTCTATTTTCTACGATCATGAACATGTACTTTGAATGTATTACGAGAGATGCACTAGACAAATACATTGCTCTCTTTTGTTCCCTACGATCATTAATACTTCTTTAAAAGCATCATGTCTGATAATCTTGCAAAAGTGGTCTGTCTTCTATTTTCTACGATCATGAACATGTACTTTGAATGTATTACGAGAGATGCACTAGACAAATATATTGCTCTCTTTTGTTCCCTACGATCATTAATACTTCTTTAAAAGCATCATGTCTGATAATCTTGCAAAAGTGGTCTGTCTTCTATTTTCTACGATCATGAACATGTACTTTGAATGTATTACGAGAGATGCACTAGACAAATACATTGCTCTCTTTTGTACCCTCCTATCGTTAACATGCATTATTACTGATATACTTGGATAAACTTGTCTCACCTTTCTTCTTAACTTGAGAAAACTAACCATTTGTATATAGTACCCAGCGCAAATGACACCATTATAATTACAATTAAATTAAATTTTCAGTGCCTGATTTTCTTACCTAAATAATATGTTTTTCAGTTCCTATTAATGTTGCCTCAACATACAAATTTTGAAGTGCCTGCATGTAAAATATTTCAAATAATGATTCACGTTTAATCTTTTTTTCATATTTTCAAAATCGGGTATGATACACCCATGGTTTGTAGTGGTGTAATGATGGTTAGTGTTCCAAGGTTAATGATCAATAACATCTTCACTGAATGCATAACAGATACCCTCGAAATTAAGTAGGTCTTCTTCTGTCCTTTATGATCATTCACATATACTTAGAATGCCTAATGACTGATACCCTTGAAAAAAACTAGACTCTCTTCTGTCCCTTACGATCATTCGTATCTTCTTTGAAAGCATCATGACTGATACACTTGTAAAAATAGGCTCTTTTCCGTTCTTACGATCATTCACATGTATTATGTCCAATACCCCTTTAAAAAACTAGGCTCTTTTTTGTTTCTATGATCATTTGCAATTTCTTTATATGTATTATGACTGCTACCCTTTAAAAGACTAGGCTCTTTTCTGTTTCTATGATCATTTACAACTTGTTTATATGTATTATGACTGCTACCCTTTAAAAAACTAGGCTCTTTTCTGCTCCTTACGGTCATTCACATCTAGTTTATATGTTCTATGATCGATACCCTTTAAAAAGACTAGGCTCTTTTCTGTTCTTTACGATAATTCACTTCTTTGAATGCATTATAACAGAAGTCCTTGTAAAACTTAGGTTCTCTTCATTCCCTTACGATCACATACTTCTTGCTTCTTGACTGATACACTTGAATAAACTAGGCTCTCTTCTGTCTCTTACAAACATTCACATCCTCTTTGAATTCATTACGATTAATGTCCTGGAAAACCTAGATTCTCTTCTGTCACTTATGATAATTCACATCATTTTTTAATGCATTATGACAGATACACAGAAAAAAAACTTGGCTTTCTTCTGTCTCTTACGATCATTCACAGTTGTGGAACATGTCAATTAATTCTTTTGGCCCCAAACTCGAAAACCTGACCACAGAGGCAAATAATAAAAGACTTAAAAGAAACTTTTCCGGAAGATTCTTCTGGGGGGCCTTGGGCGGTGTAATAAGATGACTGCAAAATTCGAGTTAAAAGATGACATCCAGAGAGTGTTTAAGAAGAAACCAAATGTGTCTTTCGTCTCTTTACCAAACATATATGAAGAACTTGACAGACTAGAAATAACTGCTGTTTTGTCAAAAATTGTGTACAGTCAATGGGCTTCACCGACCGTCTATGTGAAGAAGTCAAATGATTTCTCGACGGGGCTTAATGTGGCATTCAAAGGCTATCATTATTCTTTACTTTTGCCGTTAAAAAAATGACGGACTCTATTGTCGTAAATACAAAAAGAAAACATATTAAGATTCCAGCGGAATTAATACTTAGGTGGGGGTTGTTATGGTAACTTACCCATATGACACATGAAATACTGTCTTTGTTAGATATTTAGTTTAACTCTATTCGTACTTTCTATCTTTATTTCTGGCCTCAACAAGACCACAACAAAAAGTGTAGGTTCACTTCTGTCACTTACGACGATTCAAACCTTCTTTGAATGCATTATGACTGCTACCTTTGATAAAACAATGTTCTTTTCTAGCCTTTGCAATTATTCACACCTTCTTTGAATGCAGATAGCTTTGAAAACTTTAGGCTCTCTTCTGTCCTTTACAATGGTTTATTTAAATCTACTTTGAATGCATCATGACTCATGCCATTCTGTCCATTACGATTATTCACATTTTCTTTGAATGGAACTTCACTAAATCACTAAAAGTCTATACTGTATTCTACGATCACTAATATTTTCTTTGAATGCATTGCAATTGATATCCTTAAAAAAAACTTATGTTCCATCCTTTACTTTGAATGCTTTACATGTGATACCCTTGAAAAACACATAATTGATATTTTTCCACTACGATCATTAATATATTATTGAAAGAATCATGACTGATACGGTTGAAAAGTTCTGGGTTGCTGTAGTCCCCTACATATAATTAAAACCTTGTCCGAATGAATTGTGACTCACACCATTGAAACATATCAGGCTGTCTTCTGTACCCCGTATCATTTAGATATACTTTGAAGGCAATATAAATGATACGCTTAGGAAAACTAGGCTATCTCAAAGCCCTTAAAAACCTAGTTTCTCTTCTGACCTTTATGATCATTCACATCTGCTTTGAATACATTATTACTGATAACCTAGAAAAAATAGGCTCCCTTTTGTCCCTGACAAACATTCAAATCTTTTTAATTCATTATGACTAATGCCCTTGAAAAAACTAAGCTCTCTTTTTTTATGATCATTCACATCATCTTTAAATACATCAAAACTGATACCCATGAAAACAAATGAGGCTCACTTCTGTCCATTACGATTATTTACATCTACTTTGAATACATTTTGACTGATACCCTCAAAAATATAGGCTCTTCTCTGTCCTTTAGGTTCATTAACATCTTCGTTGAATGCATTATGACAGATACACTTGAAAATCTAGACGGTCTGCTGTCCCGTACGATCATTCACATTTTCTTTGAATGCATCTTAACTGATATCCAGAAAAAATCGTGGCTCCCTTCCGTCTATTATGATCATTCATATCTACTTTCAATCCATTATGACTGATACAATTGAAAAAAAGAAGCTGTCTTTTGTCCCTTACTATCATTCACGTTTTCCTTAAATGGAACTTTACTAAAACACATCCACTACAGTAATTAACATCTAATTTGAATGCATCATGACTTGAAAAACTTGGATGTCTTTTATTTAATACTATCATTAAAACTTTATATGAAAGCATCATGACTGATACTATTGAAAAAGTTGGCGTTGCTATTGTCCCCTACTTATAATCAAGTTCTTTTCCGAATGCATTATGACTGAAACTATTAAAATATATCAGGCTGTCTTTTGTACCCTCCTATCATTAAAATCTTTTTTGAATGCATTATGAATGATACACTTGGATAAACTAGGCTGCCCCTTATGTTCAATTACATAATCTTTGAATGCATTATAGCAGATACCCTTGAAAAAACCGGGATCTTTTCATTCTCTTATGATCATTCACGTATACTTTGAATGAATCATGACAGATACCCTTGTATCAGAATGTGCAGTGGACTCCGAACGACAAATTGGGGGAGCTGAGTTCGAATTCCAGTTGAATTCTTTGCATTCATTTACACACAAGTACCCTTGGGAAAGGTATTAATCCGTTTCTTCCCTCCAGTTATGGGTTAAATTATAAGACATATTAGGTTCTATAGCTTTGGCTGGCAACCAGTCTACAGCAGAAAGCAATGGCAATCTACTGCAGGATAATCTTCTGCCCAGTTAGTCATATCTCTTTCGGGCCATGATCGCCCAAAGCGTGTATCACGTATGGCACTTAACTGACTGAATGAATATAATAGTTGGAATAATGATTAAGGCTGCTACTGGTCATAAAGTGGGGGATCAGTTTATTACTTCATAACAATAGGAAACCGATCCCCCACTAATTACTACATAATATAATACATTTCTTTCCCCTCTACCTGTGAGTCAAATAACAGGACAGATTGGGTTCTATAGCCTTGGCTGGCAACCAGTCTATCGCAGAAAGCAATGGCAACCAACTGCGGGATGATCTTCTGCCCAGTCAGTCATGTCTCTTTCAAGACTTGATCACCGAAAGCGTGTATCACGTATGGCACTTAACTGACTGCGTGAATATAATAGTTGGAATAATGATTAAGGCTTCTACTGGTCATAAAGTGGGGGATCATTTTATTACTTCATAACAATAGGAAACATATCCCCCAATAATTACTACATAATAATATAATACATTTCTTTCCCCTCTACCTATGAGTCAAATAACAGGACGGATTGGGTTCTATAGCCCTGGCTGGCAACCAGTCTACCGCAGAAAGCAATGGCAACCTACTGCGGGATAATCTTCTGCCCAATTAGTCATATCTCTTTCGGGGCATGATCGCCCAAAGCGTGTATCATGTATAGCACTTAACTGACTGACTGACACTTGTAAAAAATCTCGTCTATCTTCTGTCCCTTACGATCATTCACATCTTCTTTTGTCAGATACCGTTGAAAAACTAGAGCCTCTTATATCCTTTACGATCATTCACGGTACGTTTTACTATTTTCCTTGAAAGCACCATGACTGATAGCATTCAAAAAGACTGAGCTGCTACTCTATAAATGTCCGAAATAGTTCGAACAAATAAAAAATTGTGTGCTAATATAGATATTTGTAAATAGCATGTACAATACTACAATTAAATTTGCGATGATCTGTCATATTATGTATCTCACAATTCTCGAAGATTATATAAATTAATTTTAAATCCATCAGGTATTAATGGCTTTAATATAAAAAAAAAACAGTTTTGTCTTTCATTTCGCCATGCAGACGGCAATCTAGCACACGAAATCGAAACGTGTTGTCATTCAAAAGCTTTTCTACTTTGTTTTATTTCTCCACTTAAGAGTAGTACATATATATATATATATATATATATATATATATATATATATATATACGTTTTCCTTGAAGCAGTCTATTTTTATTTTTACCTCAACCAGTTCATATTTATATATATATTTACCTTTTCCTTGAAGCAGTCCATTTTTGTTTAACTCAATCAGTCCATATTTATATATATTTACTTTTTCCGCGAAGCAGCCCATTTTTATGTTTACCTCAACCAGTCCATATTTATATATATATATTTACGTTTTCCTCGAAGCAGTCCATTTTTATTTTAACCTCAACCAGTCCATATTTATATATATATTTACGTTTTCCTTGAAGCAGTCCATTTATATGTTTAACTCAACCAGTTCATATTTATGTATATATATATTTACGTTTTCCTTGAAACAGTCCATTTTTATGTTTACCTCAACCAGTCCATATTTATATATATATTTACGTTTTCCTTGAAGCAGTCCATTTTTATGTTTAACTCAACCAGTCCATATTTATATATATATTTACGTTTTCCTTGAAGCAGTCCATTTTTATGTTTACCTCAACCAGTTCATATTTATATATATATATTTACGTTTTCCTTGAACCAGTCCATTTTTATGTTTACCTCAACCAGTCTATATTTATATATATATTTACGTTTTCCTTGAAGCAATCTATTTTTATGTTTAACTCAACCAGTTCATATTTATATATATATTTACGTTTTCCTTGAAGCAGTCCATTTTTATGTTTACCTCAACTAGTTCATTGTATATATATATATTTCCGTTTTTCTTGAACCAGTCCATTTTTATGTTTACCTCAACCAGTCTATATTTATATATATATTTACGTTTTCCTCGTACGCAATCTATTTTTATGTTTTAACTAACCAGTTCATATTTATATATATATTTACGTTTTCCTTTGAACCAGTCCATTTTTTATGTTTACCTCAACCAGTCTATATTTATATATATTAATAGTTTTCCTCTGAAGCAATCTATTTTTATGTTTAACTCCAACCAGTTCTTACTTATATATATATTTATGCTTCTTGAAGCAGTCCATTTTTATGTTTACCTCAACCAGTCTATATTTATATATATATTTACGTTTTCCTTGAAGCAGTCCATTTTTATGTTTACCTCAACCAGTTCATATTTATATATATATATTTACGTTTTCCTTGGCTAACGCATTTTTATGTTTAACTCAACCAGTTCATATTTATATATATATTTACGTCTTTGAAGCAGTCCATTTTATGTTTACCTCAACCAGTCTATATTTATATATATATTTACGTTTTCCTTGAAGCAATCTATTTTTATGTTTAACTCAACCAGTTCATATTTATATATATATTTCCGTGTTTTTCCCTGAACCAGTCCATTTTTGCGTTTACCTCAACCAGTCTAGGATTATATATATTTACGTACTTTTCTTGAAGCACCCATTTTTATGTTTAACTCAACCAGTTCATATTTATATATATATATTTACGTTTTCCTTGAACCAGTCCATTTTTATGTTTACCTCAAACCAGTCTATATTTATTTATATATATATTTACGTTTTCCTTGAAGCACCTATTTTTATGTTTAATCAACCAGTTCATATTTATATATATATTTTAGTTTTCCTTGAACCAGTCCATTTTTATGTTTACCTCAACTATTCATATTTATATATATATTTCCGTTTTCCTTGAACCAGTCCATTTTTTATGTTTACCTCAACCAGTTCATATTTATATATATATATTTACGTTTTCCTTGAAGCAACTATTTTTATGTTTAATCAACCAGTTCATATTTATATATATATATTTCCGTTTTCCTTGAACCAGTCCATTTTGGCGTTTACCTCAACCATGTCTTATATTTATATATATATTTCCGTTTTCCTTGAACCAGTCCATTTTTATGTTTATCAACCAGTTGCTCATATTTATATATATATATTTACGTTTTCCTTGAACCAGTCCTATTTTTATGTTTACCTCAACCAGTTCATATTTATATATATATTTCCGTTTTCCTTGAACCAGTCCATTTTTATGTTTACCTCAACCAGTTCATATTTATATATATATATTTACGTTTTCCTTGAACCAGTCCATTTTTATGTTTACCTCAACCAGTTCATATTTATATATATTTCCTTATTTTCTCCTTGAACCAGTCCATTTTTTATGTTTTATTTCAACTAGTTCATATTTATATATATATTTACGTTTTCCTTGAAGCAGTCCATATTTATGTTTACCTCAACCAGTCTATATTTATATATATATTTACGTTTTCCTTGAAGCAATCTATTTTTATGTTTAACTCAACCAGTTCATATTTATATATATATTTACGTTTTCTCTTGAAGTAGCCCATTTTTATGTTTACCTCAACCAGTCTATATTTATATATATATTTGCTTGTTTTCCTTGAAGCAATCTATTTTTATGTTTAACTCAACCAGTTCTATATATTTATATATATATATTTATTTTTCTTGAACCAGTCCATTTTTGTTATGTTTACCTCAACCAGTCTATATTTATATATATATTTACGTTTTCCCGAAGCAATCTATTTTTGTTTAACTTAACCAGTTCATATTTATATATATATTTCCGTTTTCCTTGAACCAGTCCATTTTTATATTGTTTCCTAACCAGTTCATATTTATATATATATTTCCGTTTTCCTTGAACCAGTCCATTTTTATGTTTATCCCAACTAGTTCATATTTATATATATATATTTACGTTTTCTTGTAGTTTAATCTATTTTTATGTTTAACTCAACCAGTTCATATTTATATATATATTTCCGTTTTCCTTGAACCAGTCCATTTTTATGTTTACCAATCCAGTTCATATTTATATATATATTTCGTTTTCCTTGAATCCAGTCCATTTTTATAAGCTTAATTTCAACCAGTCTATATTTATATATATATATTTACGTTTTCCTTGAAGCAGTCCATTTTTATGTTTACCTCAACCAGTTCATTTATATATATATTTAAGGCGCCTCTGAAGCAATCTATATTTTGTTTAACTCAACCAGTTCATATTTATATATATATATTTACGTTTTCCTTGAAGCAGTCCATTTTATGTTTACCTCAATCCAGTTCATATTTATATATATATTTACGTTTTCCTTGAAGCAGTCCATTTTTTATGTTTAATTTCAACCAGTCTATATTTATATATATATTACGTTTTCCTTGAAGCAATCTATTTTTATGTTTAACTCAACCAAGTTCATTTATATATATATATTTATGTCTTTTTTCCAAGCAGCCTATTTTTATGTTTACCTCAACCAGTCTATATTTATATATATATATTTACGTTTTCCTTGAAGCAATCTATTTTTATGTTTAACCCAACCAGTTCATATTTATATATATATTTACGTTTTCCGAAGCAGTCCATTTTATGTTTACCCCAACCAGTCTATATTTATATATATATTTACGTTTTCCTTGAAGCAATCTATTTTTATGTTTAACTCAACCAGTTCATATTTATATATATATTTCCGTTTTCCTTGAACCAGTCCATTTTTATGTTTACCCCAACCAGTCTATATTTATATATATATTTACGTTTTGAAGCAATCTATTTTATGTTTAACTCAACCAGTTCATATTTATATATATATTTCCGTTTTCCCTTTTGAACCAGTCCATTTTTATGTTTACCTCAACCAGTCTATATTTATATATATATTTACGTTTTCCTTGAAGCAATCTATTTTTATGTTTAACTCAACCAGTCTTATATTTATATATATATATTTCCGTTTTCCTTGAACCAGTCCATTTTTATGTTTACCTCAACCAGTCCATATTTATATATATATTATTTACGTTTTCCTTGAAGCAGTCCATTTTTATGTTTAACTAACCACAATAGTCCATATTTATATATATATTTACGTTTTCCTTGAACCAGTCCATTTTTATGTTTAACTCAACCAGTTCATATTTATATATATATTTACGTTTTCCTTGAACCAGTCCATTTTTATGTTTAACTTAACCAGTTCATATTTATATATATTTTCCGTTTTCCTTGAACCAACCATTTTTATAAGTTAACTTCAGACCAGTCTATATTTATATATATATTTACGTTTTCCTTGAAGCAGTCCATTTTTATGTTTACTCCCAACCAGTCTATATTTATATATATATTTCCGTTTTCCTTGAAGCAGTCCATTTTTATGTTTACCTCAACCAGTTCATATTTATATATATATATTTACGTTTTCCTTGAAGCAATCTATTTTTATGTTTAACTCAACCAGTTCATATTTATATATATATTTACGTTTTCCTTGAAGCAGTCCATTTTTATGTTTACCTCAACCAGTCTATATTTATATATATATTTACGTTTTCCTTGAAGCAGTCCATTTTTATGTTTACCTCAACCAGTTCATATTTATATATATATTTCCGTTTTCCTTGAACCAGTCCATTTTTATGTTTACCTCAACCAGTCTATATTTATATATATATTTACGTTTTCCTTGAAGCAGTCCATTTTTATGTTTACCTCAACCAGTTCATATTTATATATATATATTTACGTTTTCCTTGAAGCAATCTATTTTTATGTTTAACTCAACCAGTTCATATTTATATATATATTTACGTTTTCCTTGAAGCAGTCCATTTTTATGTTTAACTCAAACAGTTCATATTTATATATATATTTACGTTTTATTTGAAGCAGTCCATTTTTATGTTTACCTCAACCAGTCCATATAAATATATATATTTACGTTTTCCTTGAAGTAGGCCATTTTTATGTTTACCTCAACCAGTCCATATTTATATATATATTTACCTTTTCCTTGAAGCAGTCCATTTTTGTTTACCTCAATCAGTCCATATTTATATATATTTACTTATTCCGCGAAGCATCCCATTTTTATGTTGACCTCAAGCAGTCCATATTTGTATATATATATTTACGTTTTCCTCGAAGCAGTCCATTTTTATGTTTAACTCAACCAGTTCATATTTATGTATATATATATACGTTTTCCTTGAAGCAGTCCATTTTTATGTTTACCTCAACCAGTCCATATTTATATATATATATATATATACGTTTTCCTTGAAGCAGTCCATTTTTATGTTTAACTCAACCAGTCCATATTTATATATATATATATACGTTTTCCTTGAAGCAGTCCATTTTTATGTTTAACTCAACCAGTCCATATTTATATATATATATATATATATTTACGTTTTCCTTGAAGCAGTCCATTTATATGTTTAACTCAACAGGTTCATATTTATATATCTATATTTACGTTTTCCTTCAAGCAGTCCATTTTTATGTTTACCTCAACCAGTCCATATTTATGTATATATTTACGTTTTCCTTGAAGCAGTCCATTTTTATTTTTACCTCAACCAGTCCATATTTATATATATATTTACGTTTTCCTTGAAGCAGTCCATTTTTATGTTTAACTCAACCAGTTCATATTTATATATATATATTCACGTTTTCCTTGAAGCAGTCCATTTTTATGTTTAACTCAACCAGTTCATATTTATATATATATATTTACGTTTTCCTTGAAGCAGTCCATTTTTATGTTTACCTCAACCAGTCCATATTTATACATATATTTACGTTTTCCTTGAAGCAGTCCATTTTTATGTTTACCTCAACCAGTCCATATTTTTATACATATATTTACGTTTTCCGTGAAGAAGTCCATTTTTATGTTTAACTCAACCAGTCCATATTTATATATATATTTACGTTTTACTCGAAGCAGTCCATTTTATGTTTACCTCAACCAGTCAATTTTTATATATATATTTACGTTTTCCTTGAAGCAGTCCATTTTTATGTTTACCTCAACCAGTCCATATTTATATGTATATTTACGTTTTCCACGAAGCAGTCCATTTTTATGTTTACCTCAACCAGTCCATATTTATATATATATTTACGTTTTCCTTGAAGTAGTCCACTTTTATGTTTACCTCAACCAGTCCATATTTATATGTATATTTACGTTTTCCTCGAAGCATTCCATTTTTATGTTTGATCAAACAGTCCATATTCATAAATATATTTATATATATATATTTACGTTTTCCTTGAAGCAGTCCATTTTCATGTTTACCTCAACGAGTCCATATTTATATATATATTTACGTTTTCCTTGAAGCAGTCCATTTTTATGTTTACCTCAACGAGTCTATATTTATATATATATATTTACGTTTTCCTTGAAGCAATTCATTTTTATGTTTACCTCAACCAGTCCATATTTATATATATATATTTACGTTTTCCTCGAAGCAGTCCATTTTTATGTTTTCCTCAACCAGTCCATATTTATATATATATTTACGTTTTCCTTGAAGCAGTCCATTTTTGTGTTTTCCTCAACCAGTCCATATTCATATATATATATGTACATTTCCTTGATGCAGTCTATTTTTATGCATATATTTACGTTTACCTCAAGCAGTCCATATTTACGTGTATATATACATATCATTGAAGCAGTACATTTTATGTATATATTTGCGTTTACTCAAGCAGTCCATATTTTTGTATATATCTACGTTTCCTTGAAGCTGTCTATTTCTGTGTATATATTTACGTTTACCTCAACCAGTCCATATTCATATATATATTTACATTTCCTTGAAGCAGTCCATTTTTATGTATATATTTACTTTTAACTCAAGCAGTTTATATTTATGCATATATTTACCTTTCCTTGAAGCAATCGATATTTACGTATACATTTATGTTTACCTCAACCAGTCCATAATCATATATATGTTTACATTTCCTGAAAGCAATTTATTTTTATGTATATATTCACGTTTCCTTGAAGCAGTCGATATTTACGTATATACTTACGTTTACCTTAAGCAGTCCATTTTATATGTCTATTTACGTTTCCTTGAAGCAGTCCATTTTTATGTATATATTTACGTTTACTTCAAGTCTTTTATATTTATATATATATTTACCTTTACTTGAAGCAGTCCATATTTACGTTTCATTCAAGCAGCCCATATTAAATTCCACCAACTGTCTGTATAGACATAAAGAACATTTTATTCACTTTCTTTAGAAACTGAATAAAATGAAGGTGTGTAGGTATCAATTTTCTATTTTACATTCACCTGGAACGATTTACTTTTTATTTGTGTTTTTCTTCATTTTTTTATTTTTGTTTCTCGACTCGTTTTATTAACGAATATTTTACCAAGAAATTCAAAATTTTAGTCGTGGTTCTTTTTCACCTCCTTACATATTTCCTGCAGTGCGAATTGTTTCCTCTTTTATTAATCAACTTTGTTATCGGTTTCTTCTGATGATGTGTTAACCGAAAAAGCTTTAAGAATGGTTTTCGTACATATTTAAATCTGCATATATACAAATATATATGAACTGATGCACATTACAAGGATAACAAAATAAACAGACACAACATTCACATCTGCTCATTATTGTTTGACCAATATTTGTTATATGTGTAATAGTCAGAAATGTTTAACTGTTACGATCAAATAATGTCTTTTTGTGGAATGCCAGTTACTCTCTTCTTGTTTCAACATCACTGAACTTTTCTTTCCCATGTCTTTGATGATTGATTAAAATCCTAAAAATAAGTGAATCGATAAAGAATAAAACTTCTTTAAGCTGATTTAGCATGTGTATCTACCAAAAACAATCGAACACTCATTGAAAAAAAAGGCTTAAATATATTTATACATCGGAATAAATATAATACCCAATTTTGTAGATGCGTGTGAATTTCTGCGAGTGTATTATTGTATACATGTGAGTATATGTGTGTGTGTGTTGTGTGTATAAGATAATATATGTACAAACTGTCTCTCTCTCTTTTTCTCTCTCTCTCTATCTATCTATCTATCTGTCTCTCTATCTATCTCTATCTATCTATCTATCTATCTATCTATCTATCTATCTATCAACCTCATTGCGTCTCTCATATGTATGTGAGTATGTATACATACATGTATAGGTATACATACACGTGTGTGTGTGTGTGTGTGTGTGTGTGTGTGTGTGTGTGTGTGTGTGTGTGTGTGTGTGTGTGTGTGTGTGCAGGATGTATAATTGTATCCGAACCAAAAGTGAAGATGATAAGACAAAAAATATAGCAATCTTGGATATTAAAATCCCTATACACAAACATGCCCGTCACCAAATGCTTACCATTTCTACAAAAATATCTATCTCCCTCTAACCCTCTAAGTTACTTGTTCACCACTGCTGTATCCTGGTATAACACATGACTACCAAAAGAGGCTCTAAGCAAGGGATAAGAATGATATATCCCAGTGATTGTAATAAAAAGCTCGGTTCGAAATTCCTAGCTCCTTGAAGAAGGCAGGAACGTACAACGACCAAAATGTCGTACAAATGGCAACCAAAATGAGGACAATAGTCCTAATCAAGTAAATACTGTAAATACTACCTCATCTCAGAAATATTGACAAATAAAGGGTTCGGTTTTAAATGTCTAGCACCTGAAGAAGGCCAGAGCGTACAACGGCTGAAACATCGCACAAATGGTAACATAGATGAGGACAATAGTCTGAATAATGTAGATACTGCAAATACTACCTCATCTTAGAAATATAGAGAAAGATATCAATATCTAATTTATTTCTATATATATATACTAGATGTATATCCCTGTGTTGCGCTGGGGTTTTTTATTGGTTACTAGCAGTATAGCCCGGGTGTAATGTAAGCTTTAAAACTAATCCATGATCCTGGAGCTCAGACTCAGCCTAAAGAATATTTGTGTGAAGTTTGGTGAGAATCGGATAAATACTGTGGATTTGTATAAAGGACATACAGACAGATAAACAGATACACACACAAACATCTTGCCTTATATATATATATATATATATATATATATATATATACTGTAATAGTTGTTACAATGTTTTTAAATTCATAGTATCACTACACAAAAAATTTCTCATGTTTCGAAGCCAGCCCATTATGTTTTGGCTTCATCCTCAGGGGATTTTTTTAGAAATGAGAATTATCCATTTGAAAAAGCCAGTTTATTTGTGTTGGATTTGTTATTTTTGGGTGTTCGAGGGGTTGGTCTGTATTTTGAGTCCGTTGACCTTTTTACCGGTCTTAGGGTTAAGTGTTTGTTTTTGGCAGAGTTCATGATAGGTTAATCTATTAATCTTGAAAGGGCTGGTGCTGCTGGCGCCTAGCGTGTTGTTGTTTGGTTTAGGGGTTGGTAGGTGTTGTTTTGTTTTGGGGTTGGTTTCTCCTTAATTTAATGTATGTTATTTTGTATTGGGGTGTGTGCTTTTTCTTGTTTTTTGTAATTTTTTTGTTTTTTATAAAATATATTTTTTATAAAATATATCTTTCATAAAAAATTATAGGGGTTGTTAGGTGTTGTTTTGTTTTGGGATTGGTTTCTCCTTAATTTAATGTATGTTATTTTGTATTGGGGTGTGTGCTTTTTTTGTTTTTTATAAAATATATTTTTTATAAAATATATCTTTCATGAAAAAAAATATTTTATAATTTTTCATAATATTAAGCTATTTTATAATATTGTAAAGTATAATATTTTATAATATTTAGGAAATATATTTCTTTCATAAAATCTATCCTTTATACAACATATTTTATAAATATAAAATATTTCTTTTATTTATTTATTTATCTACTATTCTGTTGCAACCGCATTATTTTTTGTTGGTATTGTGTAGGGTTTGTTTTCTATTGGGGGTTCTGGTTGGGGTTTTTTGTTTACTTAAATTTTAGCGAGAAATATTTGCGATGTTTTCATATTATTGCTAATTCGTCTCTACGGTTTAGTAAACCGTTGCTGTTAGGGTACTGGAGAATATGTAGTTTTTCACTTAGACATAAAGGTCAGATGTCATTAAGTGAGTTGCAAGTTCTAGTTTTTTCTAGGATTTTCCATTTTACTTTGGGTTTCTGTTTTGAATCCTTTAGCTTCCAGAAGTATGTGGAAAGGGATGTTTGGTTTCGGTATAAGCTGTTTTTAAATGAGGTTAGGTGCAAGTACCAGCGCTGCTTAAAAGTATTCTTAGTTGATCCGATATACACTTTATTTATAGTTGGATTTTCGATGGATGTTATGTTGCATTGATAGATTATTGAGGTTGTTTTGCATTTATTTTGTAGTGGACAGTTGCTAGGGTTTCTACAATTACACATGTTTTCGTTGTTGGGTTTGATTGTGTTTTGGTTGCCGGTTTTATTTTGGTTTACGTGTTGATTTAGGATATATTTGTTATGGTTAGTTATGATTTTTTCTAGGTTGTTTGTGCAGCTGTAATTAAGTTTGAGTGTATTTTTGTTGAAGATTTTACTGAGGGGATTATTTGTTGGGAAATATTTTTTAATTAAGTTCAGGAACTTCTGTCTTAGTTTGGTGTTGATCATTTGGTTGAAAGGAGGTGTGTACCAAATGATTTTTATGTTTCTAATTTTCTGTTTCTAATTTTGATTACAGTATAACGCTCTACATTTGTATCGAGCACTCTTTATAAAAGTAAATGCATGAACAAAAAGGTAAATAAACCTACGAGTTCAACAGCTTAGCTACTATATATATATATATATATATATATATATATATATATATATATATATATATATATATATTATCGATTTTCTGCACTATTGTAAGAACTGCAACTTTGAAACTTCTGAATACCGTTTCTTATGTCTTTGTCTATGAGTGTATCAAATTTGATTAAAATCGGACCACTCCTTCTATAACCCGATTTTTTCGATTATCGGTTTTCAATATTTATCGGGGGTACCTCGACACAAAACCTGGCTAAGAACACTCGCAGACGCTTATAGTACAACTGTGTAAATTTTCAAGAAAATCGGTTCAGCCGTTTTGGAGTCTATAGGTAACGGACACACACACACACACACACACACATACACACACAGACAAAGTTCCATTTATAAATAAATTGAGATGTTGAAATGGTAAGATCAAATACTTATTCAAACAGCTCCAGTATGAGGTTGCCGTGACGAATAAGTTAAAAATACGAAGTAATTATTGGGTTTTGTTGTATTTGCATAGAACGAGATTCATGATTGGTCAATTTTGCCAATAAACAGGAATGTTGTATGTACAATTGAAAGAACGGGGTAGGGCGTTACGCGAGTCTGTAATGTGATACGATGGCGTTGTAACGCAGAAGAAGTGGATGCATTGTCCCTGCAACGTCGGAGGGGTTGGCACCTTGTAGGAACGTGAAATTGTTATGGCATATGATAAGGTAAAAGTTACAAAAAAAAGACCTGATTTTTGTTGGAATACAACTAAGCGTTTCGGAGAAATAAACTATAGCAAAAAGCAACTTTTCCAATAGTTTTTGCCGCATCCTGTGTGTCAATTAAAAAAAATTTTTTTTCGCATATCGAGGCATCAGACCTTGATCTGCCAATGACTCGATTTTGGTTGAGTTTGGGTGGAGCGTCTTGGAGAAATGCATAAAAGTGTGCAAAAGACCACCCGAAATTATGTTTGTGGGTGATTTTTGACAAACCCTGTACATTGATTCTAAAAACAAATTTGTGAACATCAAAGATTCGGACCTTGATCTGCAAGTTACCCGATTTTGTTTGAATTCGCATAAGGCGTCTTGGGGGAGAAGAGTGCATAGATTCTAAACGTTTCGCTGATTTCTGCCGTACCCTGTAAATCGATTCGAAACTTTTTGCGTACATCAAAGGTTCATGTGATCGACAAATGATCCAATTTTAGTTGAAATCAGATCAAGGGTTTCGGATAAGTAGGGTTTGTTAAAATAGAAACTCACAAACACACAGACAGACATATCCATTTATATATAGATAGATTAGTATTTATCTTCAGAGATCCCGTGGTATTTTTCCTTACTTACTGTTTTCTCTTTCTTTCATTCTAACATAAAGAAAATAAAGAGAGCAGACACACTGGCGAATAATAAATCTTTAACTTTGTCTCATCTTCACACACACAGACACACACACACATACACACACACACACACACACACACATTCATATGTGTGTATGTGTTTATGCGTTGGTGTGTATGTGTGTGTGTGTCTGTGTGTGTGTGTCTGTGTGTGTGTGCAAAATTTCCGATATAACAAAAAATATATCCGTAAAAGTACAATATGAACAAATACGAAAGGAAAATTTATCTTAACCGAGGCATTTCGTCCTCTCAGTGAATTTATCAAATTGGATAAAAGCCCGTAGCGAATGAAACGCGTCAGTTAAGATGAGTTTTCCTTTTGTCTTTATTCATAAGGTCTTTTTTATAGATATACACGACCAGACATTTTTACACACACACACACACACACACACACACACACACACACACACACACACACACACACATATATATATATATATATATATATATATATTAAAACCATTTTCAGAACTAACATCGAACATTGCCTGATGAAATAAAAATCTCAAAACAGAAATTTCGGTGTAGCAATGTATTTTTTATTTTTAATTGTATAACAAATTTAACTATATAATTAAATTAAGCTCAACAATATTTATTGTATTGAGCACTTTTAAAAAAAGTAAATACCAGAAAACTGAGAATGTATGTATTTATGTGTGTATAGATATTAGGATATATATAGCTTAGAAATAAAAAAAAAACAGGCAAGTGCCGAAAACCATGATCACCCATGTCTTAAAAAAACAACCCACATAAAAAAAGAGATGGAAGTGCATGTGTATTTAGATAAACATCAGTATTTAACTGTGCTCATATATTTTTGTATTTGCACATATTTGTACGCTTGTATATATATGTGTGAGGTTATGTAAATAAATATGTGTATATTTATATATGTATCTGCGTGCGCGTGCATTTATGTGCATATATATATATACATATATATATATTCATATATATATTCGCATGTGTAATGTATATTTATATGTTCTCGTGTGTGTGTGTGTGTGTGTGTGTGTGTGTGTGTGTGTGTGTGTGTGTGTGTGTGTTTCATATGTAAATCAATATTTCATCTTTGGGTAATAGCTATATCTACAGGTTCTACGAAATCTCATTATCAACCCCAGCCGGACGAAAAATGAAGAAATTCTTGTGTGACCAGAAAATAAGGTTAGTTCAGAAGAGGAGAAGGCAGAGAAGGTTAGTTTAGAAAAGGAAGAGGCCAAGAAATGGGAGAGGGAAAGTAGTAGCAATAGTTAAGATAGGAGTGAAAGAGAAAGCAACTTGCCTAAGTGTCCAGGGTAGCTGTGTAGGAATAAACTTAAAGGTTATCACGTGTATAAAATTAAATTCTAACCGGTACGAATAAATATAGGCTAAAAATTAATATAACGACGATTAAATGGGGTATTTAAATCTACTCTTATGACAACACTTGCTAAACAACTCATTACTTTCATTAAGAAGTAAATACAGAGATCCTAAGGTAAATTGGCATGGCGAAGGACGCGTTCCAGAACCTGAGTAAAGTACTAAGACACAGGAAAATTTCACTAGAGACAAAGAAGACAGTGCTAGATTGCTAAGTGATGTCAATTCTTTAATATAACAGTGAATGCTGGACAATATCATCGAAGATGAGGAAAAACTTGAAACAGCGGAAATGTGGTTCTACAGAACGATGCTGCAGACATCATGAACCGAGCATGTGAGCAATGATGAGGTACTGGAAAGAATGGCAACGAAAAGAAAATAATATTGAGCATCAGGAAGAGACAACTGAAGTTCCTGAGACATGCAATGAGGAGGGAGGGTTTGGAAAACCTGATACTGACAGGCCAGATAGAAGGAAAAAGTGACAAAGGAAAGCAGCGGATAACATATTTGATGGGCCTTTGTAGGTGGATAACAGAACGGGGGTTGCGTGGTGTAACAGGAGAAAACATACTAAGAGCCACCAGGAATAGGGAGACGTGGAAAGCCATGATCGCCTACGTCCTGAAAGGACAAGTTACATAGAAGAAGAAGAGTTTTTTTTCTAAACACAGGTTATATTTATCACTCAGACAATTGGGAGTATGTGCTGAGCCTATTAATTTCTAATCTATATGTGGTTTCAAGCCTTCTTTCTTCAGTTCCAAATATTTTCGGGAAAGGGTCGTTTGAAATTTTAGCTTAGGGTTGGTAAACTGTGCCTATGAGAATAAAATCTTTCTTTCCAAAACCCCCGCCAAAATTCTAATGTGCACATTTTAATTTTCCTTGTTCTCTTTGAAGGAAATGGTAGCTTGGTAGATCAGATTAGTGGAAATACTTTTATCTTCTACAGGACAATTTTCCTTGGACCTGCAATTGCAGGAAGGTACAATACCGGGTTTAGTATTGGTTTCATAGAAATTCCTTAAAACCTGCTTATTATGTGCATTGATTATGTTGTACATATTACTAGTGCAGAAATAGCTGATCACTTTTTCAAATTTTCTGCTTCCAAGACAATAGCTATTTAACTTTTGTCATTTTGAAAATGTTTGTTTTTCTACTGATTTCAACTGTCTATATTATAATTGACAGGTCATATAGAAAAAAATTAAAATCAATATGAACTCTTTAATATCATACTGTCCAATCTAAAATAGATTTAGTAGCAGTCTAAATTATGATTGATTTTAATTTTCAATATTCATTATAATGATAAATTCATTATATTGGTTTGTGTTTAATCACCATAGATAATCTTTTTTGCCTTCATCAACATAACTGATGCTAACCTTCAGGAGAGCCTTCTTAGTCTCATATTTTTCACTAACATGAAGTGGAGTGATTATTTCTACTGCTAGGGAAATTGATTCACTGTGTCATAGCAGATAATTTTTTTTATCAGAATCCATTTTGAACATTTATAAATCTTCCATTCATCTGGGCATTAAATATTGCTGCCAGATCTGGTCCAACTATATATATTGAAAAAGGTCTGGGATGTAATGTAATCGACCCTGACCTGGAATCATTTTTCTACCATTGTGATGTGGCTTTCTATAAATATTTTCATGGCAATTGTTCTTATGAGTTTTCCCCTTTGGTACCCTAACTCCATGAATTTATGTGTACTACTGGATTGGCCGCTGGGTTTCACCATTTTACTGTTGAAATAGCTAGATGTAACTTCAGGTTCTAATCTGATAGTTTCTTATCTTCCACTTCTTGCCTCTGGAACTCACTTTTGTTTCTTTGCTTTTCTGACACTAAGAATTTTCAAAGATTTAAATTGGAGTAGATAGATCCATCTATCGCCCGGTTCACACTCTACCCACGTCTATTGAACAGGTTAAGAGGCTCATCCCTTGTTCCCTGTTTAGGATGTGGTTTCCGGCTTTCTCTTTTCTAATCGTCTCACTTTGTTTTTTTGTTTTTTTTCAATTGGAGTAGATAGATCCATCTATCGCCCGGTTCACACTCCACCCACGTCTATTGAACAGGTTAAGAGGCTCATCCCTTGTTCCCTGTTTAGAATGTGGTTTCCGCCTTTCTCTTTTCCAATCTTTTCACTATTACGTAGCCCCCTGCACACCAGTGGCGTTACCGCCTTGCTCGGGGTGATACGATTAAAAAAAAAATCCTAATCGTTTTTCTATTAAATACTTTATTTAGAAGAGGAATCTATGTGAAAGTGCTTACTTACTGACTTCAGAAAAAAGAAGCGTCTATTTGATAGTTCACATTTCCGGCTTTCTCTTTTCCAATTTTTATACTCTTTTCTTTTTTTCTTTTTTTTTTTTTCTTTTTTTTTTTTCAATTGGAGTAGATAGACTAAACTATCTCCCGGTTCACACTCCACCCGCGTTTATTGAACAGGTGAAGAGGCTCATCCCTTGTTCCCTGTTTAGGATGTGGTTTCCGCCTTTCTCTTTTCCAATCTTTTTACTCTTTTATTTTTTATTTTTCAATTGGAGTAGATAGACTAAACTATCGCCGGTTCCCACTCCACCCACGTCTATTAAACAAGTGAAGAGGCTCATCCCTTGTTCCCTGTCTAGGATGTGGTTTCCGCCTTTCTCTTTTCCAATCTTTTTACTCTTTTATTTTTTCTTTTTCAATTGGAATAGATAGACTAAACTATCTCCCGGTTCACACTCCACCCACGTTTATTGAACAGGTGAAGAGGCTCATCCCTTGTTCCCTGTTTAGGATGTGGTTTCCGCCTTTCTCTTTTCCAATCTTTTTACTCTTTTATTTTTTATTTTTCAATTGGAGTAGATAGACTAAACTATCGCCGGTTCCCACTCCACCCACGTCTATTAAACAAGTGAAGAGGCTCATCCCTTGTTCCCTGTCTAGGATGTGGTTTCCGCCTTTCGCTTTTCCAATCTTTTCACTCTTACGTAGCCCCCTGTGCATCAGTGGCGTTACCGCCTTGCTCGGGGTGATATGATTAAAAAGAAAACTCTAGGTTGAACCATATAATCCTTCTGTTCCTATGTTTACTCTTAGTTTTCGGTAGTTCAGATTTACTAGCGGGTGTTAAATAAGCTAATCTACCTTTACAGCTGCTGCATTTTATACCGTTTTTGTTTTCGTTAAAGATCCTAAAGTTGAAAGACAATCCGCCAATTTTGCTATTAGCAGTCTTAGGTATCTGTTTTACAATGGCGTCTGGGTTGTTGGAATTAATGTTGATGTAGCTAGGTGTCTCATTCTCTTTATGCTAAGGTTTGAAGGAATTATTATCAAGATTAAGGGTGATGTCAATGTAATTAACAATCTTTAAGGTTAGAAGAAATATCAGTTTTAAATCGTACTCTTTTTTCGTCCAGCTGGGGTTGAAAACACGGTTTTTTAGAACCTGTAGAAACAGCTATTCCCCAAATGTAAAATATTGAATTTACATATGAAATTTAAAATATCTGGTCTGTAAATTAAATTTACATCGAGCTATCTGTTGGATCAGTTTTAATATTTAATCAAATATTACTAGGATCTATTGAGATTATTTACCAAATCTTCTCCAAGATTTGTTACTGCGAGATTATATATATATATATATATATATATATATATATATATATATGGTGACAGAAATCAACACTTTTTAAAAATATGAACAGCTTCAAAGAAACGCAAATATATACGTAAATATGGACTGTTTCAAGGAAACGTAAATATATACGTAAATATGGAGTTTCAAATAAACGTAAATATATATAACTAAATATAGGCTGCTTCAAGTAAACGTTAATATATACATAAAAATGGGCTGCTTCAAGGAAATGTAAATATATAAGTAAATATGGACTGTTTCAATTAAGAGTAAATATATATATATAACTAAATATAGGCTGCTTCAAGTAAACGTAAATATATTCGTAAATATGGACTACTTGAGGTAAACATAAATATAAAGTGTTTCACATACCATGCCTTTTCTGATAATTTCCTTTAGTAACTCAATTCTTCGTGTTTTTATTCACCTTTTCTTTAGCCAGTTATTGAACTCACAGCTGCTAGGGTAAAGTCACTGGATTACTTCAAGCAATACTTTTATCATATGTCCTTGGGGCAAACTCGTACTATATACATGCAGTTTGTGGTGATACCGACCGAATAAAAGCGAGACCGGATGTTTGCTCTATAACAACTAAAAAGTAAATGAATAAAACTCGTCGGGCGCATCCGAGTTCGAGCAGATGTTCCGGTTGAAAAATAAAAATTAATCAAATATCAAATTTCAATTTCGCGAGCCTTCGCGAATTTTATTTACCAGCCAATGAGAAGCCCGGAATCAAATACAAGCGCGAAATTCAAAACGAACTTCTGGTCCAAAAAGGCGGATATAAAAAGCGGAGACAAAAAGCATCATCAGACAGAAGGACCGATATGATAGAGTGACTAGTGAACCCGCTTGACTTAAGTCGAGCGGCTACTATGCTGACCTCTTTCCTTCCCCCTGTCTCAAAAGTACTTACTGACCTCAGGAGTGACCTCTTCAAAGACATTCCACACAAACCAACTTACTTACTGACCTTAGAAGTGGCAACTTCAAAATGAACATTCATCACAATCCTAAGCCTTTTATCTTTTTCAGCATTATATTTTCCATGAACATTCTAATCTCCGTTAGACCTTTATTTCAAGTATTGTTTTAATTGTAAAACATTAATTGAAATGTGTATATATAAATGTTATTTTATACTCAAATTGCCTTTCTTGATTTATAATCATTTTATGGCTCATAGTGGGTTATCTTCCACAAGGCCAAATTCCGTTAACCTGCAACGGTATACAATTACCCTTCACTAGAACGGAATCCTACTACAACTAGAAAAAGAATAAATAAGATAAGAACCCGCTATAAGTTAAGTGTTAAGGGAAGAAGGAAGCCATTCCATTCTAGCTCTTTTGTCTAGAGATAATGTTTTATATTATTTGCAGTTATGACCTTCAGTTTTCTTATTCTATTTATTTATATATTTTCATTTTTGTCTTGTTTTCTTCAGTTCGAAATATTTGTATTTAAAAAAAAGCTTACTAGATTTAGGTATTAGATTCTATTTAACTTTTTAAGTTCTGATGTGGGTATAGGTAACGTATTAGAAATTCGTTTACATGCTGGCGTTTAGAAATTATCGTTTGTTTAGAAGTTTATCTTCTTCTGTTAAAATTATTGTGGCTATTTCCACTCTTGGCAAAGTTTACTACGTTTTGAGGTGTTGTCATCCGGTGCTGTTTTTTCTATTTCCATGTTATTTTCTATGTGTTTTAAGTTTTTTGTTATATTCCCATACAAGAGTTGAAAGAATTGTGATAATTGTACATTTCGTTGTTAAAAAATGCTATTACAGAAGTAGTTTCTATGTTTCCAGAGACTTTATGCCATTCCTGTATATTTTTCTGTAATTCCTTTTGTTCTTACAGTAGCTTGGCATATTACGTTAATTTGTAGGCAACATGCAGTTATTAGTGAATGTTTATGATGTGTTGTAGATTTTTATTATATGCATAATATTTTCGAAGAAGTTGTATTATGTTTTAGAGTATAATTACTACTAAATATTTTATGATTTTTTTAGTCTAACATTATTATTATTATTTAGTATTATTTATTATTATGCATTGTTATTTCAGTTTTAGTATTTATTATTATTATTATGTCATTTTTCATCATTTCTATTTCTGCTATGGTCGCACAACCTACCAAGTCTGCGGGAAGACCTAAGTCAGGTCGTGGCGTGTTGTTATGGCTCCATTTCATGATTTTTCTATTTTCCCCATCATCCCTAACGTTACATAGACAGAGTTCTCCTTAGTGTGTGGGCTGTATTTAATAAGACAACTTTTGTATATCTCTTAAGCTGGGGTTTCCAGGGATTCTTTCAATGTGTTGTTTTGTCCCATTTTTATCATTCCAAGTGCACCTACTATCACTGGCACTACTCTTGTTTTCAATTTTCACATTTTTTCTATTTCAATTTCCATGTCTTTATATTTTGACAGTTTTTCAAATTCCTTGGTTGCTATGTTATAATCCGCTGGACAAGCCATATCAATTAATAGACAAGTTTTCTCTTTCTGGTTTTTAACAATAATGTCCGGCCTATTTGCTTCAATTTTTCTGTCTGTGTAGATGGTGTAATCCCATAGAATGGTGACATCTTCTATTTCTGTCACCGGTGCTGGGTGATGTTCATACCAGTGTTTGTTTACAGATTTTCCATAGTGTTTGCACATTGTCCAATGTAAATATTGCCCCACTCTATCGTGGCGATTTTTATATTCATTTGGGGCAAGTACAGAACAGCCTGAGATTAGGTGGTCCATTGTTTCTTGGTGTTTATCACAAAACCTGCATTTTGGATCCATATTATTATGTATAATATTTGCCTGAAATTTTCTAGTGAAAAGACTTTGATCTTGTGCTGCAAGAATAAATCCTCCAGTCTCAGACTTTAATCCAGATGCACGTAACCATTCATGAGTATTAACTTTATCAACATTGGATTTATTAGCACGTTCTAGATGTTGGCTTTGCAGAAGTTTGTCTTGCCAGCGTTGTTTCATCTGTTCAAGAGCTTTATCTTTGGCTTTCATTTTCATATTTTTTGCCGCAAGATTTGGTTCTTGGCTTTATTATTATTATTATTATTATTATTATTATTATTATTATTATTATTATTATTTAGCATTAACTAATATTAGTTATTATGCATTATTTATTATTTCAGTTTTGTATTTTATTTCGATAAGTTTGATGAATATTTTGCCTATATTTGTTTTTACATCTTTATTATATAAAACCCGCAAACCACGTCTCCAAGGAACAGTCCCAAGAGGATGTTTTTTCCGATCACTACAATCTTGACCTGTTTCATTCTAGTGTCAATAGTTATCTTTCCCTCCGATCTATATAAAGTACCCTTTAACTTAATCCACTACCTCGAGTGGCCCCTGGGTGAACCACGATGTGAAAAAATCCCAAAAAGGTTGGGTTTTAAGGTATCTTTTTAATGTTCGTTTATAGTGAGAAAGTTGATTTAGTAAGATTTTAATGAATTTTTTTTTTGTTTTTTATTTTTTAGAAAACTGAAAATGTTTTCTAGTTTTGTATACAAAATGTTTTACTGAGATCTTTTTTCCTTCAAAAATGTGCTGTGGTAATAATATTTTCTTCAGAAATGTATTGTTGTTAATATTTTTCCTTCAAAAATGTATATTTTTCTATAAAAGTCTATTTTTATGTATATATTTCTATAAAAATCATTTTTTAAACTTTCATAGTGTTTTTACCCCAGTTTGGGGGTTAACTATTTGCCCATAGCTAGGACCCTAACAGGTGCTACCACTCCGGGTCAGGGTAGACCTAGGAACAACAGCAGTTAAGAGATGATCCCATGCTCCTCACAGCCTCTCAATAAAAGGCCTTGCTGCCAAATGCAGTTTAACGTCATGCCCAGGACCTATTTTCGTTTGATAAATTGTGGATAATTTGTAGCTGATAAAATGTGAAGTTTGATTATATTGGGTGAGTGGTTGGAGGAAACGTTAAAAAGAAATTACGGCAGCTAGTACAATCCAACTGTCTGCTTACCCTTCTTTTTATCGCAATGATCTTTACTCTTTACAAGGTCCAAGAACGACTCGAGGTAGAGGGTTACAGGGTAAGAAGCACAGTTTATGGGGCATATAAGAAAATGTTTTACCCTCGACCTGAACATGCTAAAATTATAGCAGTTGGAGAAGCATATTTAGCTATAATGTTTCTTGTATCAAATAGCAGTCATTTTTTAAAGTTTCTTTTTATAACGTTTAATTGATATTCTGTGACTATTACTTTGCTAGAAAAATGGTCTAATCTACTATAGATTCAGTGATGACTGGATATAAATCCTTTATAAGAATTGTTTTAATGCATAGTTATGTATGTCGGTCATATTAGAGAATCAGTCTATTATATGGACATTAAATTTTCTTTCGACCAACACAAAGAGTCAAGTCAGGAACTAATCAACGTCTATATCCACTGGGCCATGTGTCCTTAAGGACAGGGTTAAAGGAAGATAACTAATGACTTCTAATCGAGACTTTACGCAAGGAATGAGGAGGATATACCCTAGTGATTGTAATAAAGGGTTCGGTTCGAAATTCCTAGTACTTGAAGAAGGCCGGAGTGTACAATGGCTGAAACGTCGTACAAATGGCAACAAAGATGAGGACAATGTAAATACAGTAAGGTAGTTTTTGCTATTGTTCTTTATGTTCAAAGAAAGATGAGCCTAACCAAGACTCTCTCTCTCTCTCTCTCTCTCTCTCTCTCTCTCTCTCTCTCTCTCTCTCTCTCTCTCTCTCTCTCTCAAAGCCTGTTTTCAGTTGTATGCTCCGACCTTCTTCAGGTGATTGGACCTCTTATTTTCGTTCACCGTTGCATGATTCGTGTCTTTTTCAGATGTCTCAGGATCAGTTATCTCCCTTTAAATCAACTCTCCAAGTTTTTGTTCACCTCTGCTGTAGCCAGGTATTGAACTCACAACTCTTTGGGTCAAGTCACTGGATCCAACAAATGCTTTTATCTACTGGTTCATGTATCCTAAGAGGTGAACAAAAAACTTCGAGAGTTGAGTTAAAGGAAGATAACGTCGTGAATATGACAAGAAAAATAAGGACAACTGTCCGAACAATGTAAATAGTATAAATAATTTCTGAACAGCGCCATGTATGGTTTCTATATAAAAGTCTCGATCTGACGAGGTTTGTTTAAGAACATAAATATATACCATGAAATACCAGGCAATTTTGCTAAAATAGTCAAATTATAGTGCGAATAAAATTATTATCCTATAAAAAAAATTCTGAAGATATAAAGATGTATGAAGTCCGCGACCGGAAAAAAAAAAGAAAAAAACTGAAAACAACAACCCAATATGTATGTAAGATGAAAATTACAACGTCATCTTAGTCTATAAGTTATGGCAACCTGTAAGGATTTGAACTGGAATGTAACTTTTGATGTTGGAGATATAGTAATAGTTACGGCATAGTTGTGAGCGTTGGATCATTGCAATAGATGAAACAAAGTGAACAATTGACAAATAAGAAGAAAGAGAACCGGTTATGTGATCACATTGATTTTGAACAAAAGAAAGAAAGATTTTTGCAGCGTCATTTTAAACTAATTACATAAATAAATCAGTCCATGGATTATTCAACACCATAAGATTTTCATAACTTTCATGCGTATATTTTCCCTGTGATGAACACATAAAAGCAAATAATTTTTTTTATTTTCTTTAGAATTGACAAAGTCGAGTGGAAAAAATATTCGAGAAAGAATATGGCGTACGCGAGTTGAATAAAATGAAGACAGACAAGGAAACAAAAGAAAGGTAACAAGTTATATCGAAAATATTTTTCTTAGTCGAATTAATGTTCATTAGATACCAACAGAAATAATATAATGAAAATGGTACCAATAAAACAAATATTTATAGTTTTACTCAAAAATGTATCTCTCCGTTTCAGCGACATTGACTTACATAATTGAATGTTGCAAAAGTATATGTTTTAATGAGGTGAAAACAAATATTTCCTGGTTGTGTTAATCCAGTAACTTTCGTCTCTACAATTTTTAAGTTTTTTTATTTATTTATATATTTCACTTCCCTCTTTATCCCTACTTCCTTTCTTTCTTTCTTTCTTTCTTTCTTTCTTTATTTATTTATTTATTTATTTATTTATGTATTTTATCTCCCTTTTTCTTTCTTTCATTATTTTTGTTTCTTTCTTTTATCTTGCTTCTTTCTTTTACTCCCCACTTCTTTCTTTCTTTCTTTCTTTCTTTCTTTTTCTTTCTTCCTTTCTTTCTCTATCTTATGTCCTTTGTTCTTTCTTTCTCAGCTCTTTTTCTGTTATTTATTCATTTTTTCTTGGTTGACTGGTTTCTTTCTTTCAGCACAGATGTACATACCTACTTAAATATGACTACGGAAATACACACATAGCCACATACACACACACAGATATATATATATATATATATATATATATATATATATATGACTACAAATCGAATTTTGAAAATAGCCTGCAAACTAGACTAATCAATCCCTTAAAAAATGAATTAGGCTAAGTTTTGTTGTAACCCTGTTTAAGGGGTCACAATTAAAAACAGTAACACGGGATTAGTGTAAACAATTGTATTAACAAAATAATGGGTAAAGGTACAATATATCAGCTTGTTCGTCTAGCTGACGAGCAAGCGGTGATAGATATCAAAGTCGCTGTTCGGTATGTCACTCTACGGGTGTCTGACTCATACCAGACTGGTGCTCTCCCAGTGACTACAAGTCACATGGTATTTATGCAGGTTGAGTTAGTCCATTACTATGTTAATGGGTAGGTCCGCCACAACACCCTCCTCCTCCCAAGCTGTTACTTTGAAGGAGTATCACTATTTCTTTCGTTTAAGATTAACCATGAGCGGATCTGTAAATTCCCTCTTCCTTCCAGATCGACCTGGCTCTGGCATAGTTTGAGGGGGTTCAATATCAAAAGTGTCATAGACGATTTCTATGGCCTCTACATCTTCTTGGGGCATATCATTTTGGTCCTCAGGCAGACGTTTGTGTATCTGATTTAGGTGCCTCTTATGTACAAATTTGGGTCCCTGGATTATATGTTGCCGATCCTTTCCTTAATTTCTCCAAGTTCCCAAAAAGAAACATTATTTTTGTAGCCTTTGAAATTAAACTTATCTCTCAGGATTATAACGTTTGTTTGGTAACGTAGAGGTTTCCTTAGTTTGTCCCGGCAACAGTTTGTCAAAGACCGACCTTATTTTTCGACAAAAACATGGCTTCCGCCGGACTTGGTAAAGGGTAGTGGTAGTCTTCAAGTGACGCATTCAGACCGGTTGAGAAATCAGCACATACGCGGATTTCCTTAGATTTCTTTTTGACATAGACGGTGGAGCGGCCCACTGACTATATTTTATTTTTGACAGAATACCGATACTCTCGAGTCTGTCTAATTCCTGATTAATTTTCTCTAGAGACGCGAACGAAAAGTTGAATTTTCTCTTAAAAACCGGTTGAATATTTGGTTTCAACTCTAGTTTAGCGGCTATTTTAGTGCATTTTCCTAGACCAGGTGCGAACACCTCTGCAAACTCTTTTTTAGGTTGGATTTCAGTTTTTCCATCTCAGATGAAAGTGATTCTACCTTTTTAAAGAAATTAGACATTGGCAGGTCCCACAAGTTAAATTCCTGTATCCAATCAGTACCGAACAGATTTTCTGTGTTTTTCAATACGTAGACTTTTAGTTTTTTCGTAGTACCAAGTAGTGTGATGTAAGTGATAAATTCTCCCTCGAAATTTATTTTTGTGCCATTAACGGCTTTGGCTATTTTGTATGATTTTAACATAGTGGGTCTATTTAGTCTTTTCCACGTAGGTACATTAATGATTGACAGGTCTGAGCCTGATTCCAGTTGTAACTTAATCTCCTTACCTAGGATTTTAACTACGACATATTTTTGTGAGCTTTCTTCGTTATATTCGAAGGTTCGTGTTTGACGTACACGACTTTTGATTCTATTCTTATTTCTACAGTGAGGATTTTTATGTCCTATCTTTTACATATCAAGCATTTTCTGGATAGATATGGACAGTCTTTAACCCAATGTAATCCTCCACATCGGTTACACGGGCTAGGTGGATATTTGTTTTTATGAATCCCGCTTTAGGAGCATGAGGATTTGAGTAATTATTATTTCTTCCGTACTCGGTTTTGTTCATTGAGTAAGTTTTTGGTTGTCTGGATAATTTCTTTACCTGCGTGATGCCAGTTTCAATGTCTTTTGAATCCTTTTTTATGGTCTCTACTCTCTGACAATCTTCTACCAGTATGTCAGGTTTAGTTCATTCTCCAGCTTAGTTAGTACACAATGTCTAATTTCTGAGTCTCTACTTGACGTAAGCTCTTGTGCAAATATTAAACATTTGAAATTGTCTGCACTGAATTCTGATAACCGGAATTCATCGAAGTGTTTATTAACCACCGCTGCGTAAGTAGAGAAATCTTCCTCGTCATTTTTTACAAGGTTTAGGCATTTCCATCTTTTGTGAAATTGGGAAGTTTTTGGACTAAAATGTTCGGTAAGGAGTTTTAACGTATCGGTAAAAGTTAGCTCAGAAGTTTTCCTCGGGAGGATAAAATCCACAAACATATTATGTTCTACGGTATTTAATTTACGTAGTAACAAACGAACTTTTTTCTGATCAGTCCAATTTGCACAATCTATACTGAAGAAATCCTCATACCTTCTATACTAAGCAGTAAACGTTTTGTCGTCATCTAGCGCATAACAGAAATTGTTTATCCTGCGAGAATCCTGCGAGAATAAGGTATTATTCTCTGTGTTTGAATTGTTTGCGAGAGTAGTTCTTCAATTCGTTGCTTGTCTTTCTTCTGAACGTTGCTGACGGCCAAGTAAATGCGATTGTCTTTCGTCCCATTTTTCAAGTAACTGCGATTGTCTTTCGTCCCATTTTTTTTAAATTTTTGTTGTTTTTTATTTTATTTTTTTTTTAGCAGTTGCGTTTTTGTTTTTGGTTTGTTTTTTGTTTTTTTGCTGTTTCATTTGTAGCTTTAAAAATTGAGTAAACGTATCCTTTAACTCTTCCAGAACAAAAAGGGGGTACGAGTTATGAGTGTTCCATTGAGCTAGGTTTTCAATGCTGTACGGAGAAAACAAATCTTGTTTTTTTTTAAACACTCAGTGGAAGGAAAAAGCAATTAGTTTTTCTTTTGTCTTTACCTGCTTTACAGTCGTAATTTTGTAACGACTGGTTTACGCTTTTTCATTTTTTTTTTTTTTTTTACAAAAAGGAATTGAGGTATCTTTTTCCTTAATATATTTATTTGAATGAGAAAGGAAAACGTCGTACTTACGGTTTCCTTTAGTCTCTTTTTTCTGGAATGCCGTGAACAATGGTTCTTTTTTAATACTGCACAATAATATAAGCATCAAATGAACTGTTCTGGTGTCCAGTTTTTGTGCTCTCTTCTCTATGCTAGTCTCTTCTTCTTATTGGCTGGCCGAAGCAAAGGCTTCCTGGTTGCCTTGTAAAATTTTGCAAAGTAATAATAACAAAAGAGCCATTATATTTTCATTTAGAATTATCCACTTGGAAATAAATACTAAAACTAGTATGAAATACATGATTTTTTTTTAATGGGGTGGCCTATAATATATATATATATATATATATATATATATATATATATATATATATATATATAATCATTTTGCACAGGGACCGTTTCTACTATGCAGATGGTTACCTTGAGAGAAACAACTGGATGTAGGAGGTATTGAAGAAAGGATAAAAATTGAACGGGATTCAAGAAGACTGAAGATAACAACTGATGCTGCATTTAAATTAGGGGGGAGTTTTGCTATCAGGGAAGCAAGCAAATGGAAAGGAGTTCCACAAGCGGAAAACTCGAGAAAAGAAGCAGTTAGAGTACAAGAGGCGCTTACATTAAACTGTTTCTACGCCGGTCCAGTAGCGCGTTTAAATTCATGTGTTTAGAGTAACAGGGGAAAAAGTTCATCATACCAGTTGTCGTGAAAATATTTGTAGAAAAGACAAAGGGGAACCACGCCATATATATATATATATATATATATATATATATATATATATATATATATTATATTATATTATATTATATTATATTGTTTTTTTATTTAAAATTAATATAGTTTATATTGCGACACGGAAATTTCTGCTTCGAGATTTTACCTCGTCATCAGGCAATGTTAGCTCATTGTTGTGAAAATCATTTTGTAAACTACATTAATTTTAAATAAGAAACAAATTGTTTTATTTACATTATTTGGACTATTATCCTCATTTTCGTTGCCATTTCCATGATGTTTCGGCCGTTTTACGCTCTGGTCTTCGGGTAAGAATTTCGAACCGAGCCCTTTATTATGATCACTGCAGTGTATCATTCTCATTCCTTGCGCGAAGCCGCTTCTGGTAGGCATAAGTTATCTCCCTTCAACCCGATTCTCTAAGTTACCTGTTCACCACTGCTGTAGCGTGGTGTCTTAATTATATTATGTCCTACGATATATGTTGTATTGAGCACTATTTTAAAAAAATGCCGGAGAACTTAGAATTCTAAAAATGCTGGTTTTCTTTCCCTGGATATATATATATATATATATATATATATATATATATATATATATATATATATTATTATTATTATTATTATTATTATTATTATTATTATTATTATTATATATATATATATATATATATATATATATATATATATATATAATTATATATATATAATTATATATATATAATTATATATATTATTATTATTATTATTATTATTATTATTATATTATACATATATATATATATATATATATATATATATAATACTGTACAAAAGTATTAGGACAAGGACTATTTTATCTTTTATGAGGCATCAAAATAAAGTTTAAAATCACCCCTGTCCTAACACTTTTGCATACTACCGGTAGTATTAGGACAGGGGTGTTTTTCATTAAAAAGAAACTGAAATTTAAATACAGGGTGAAAAGCCAAGTAAATTGCTAATAAATATTGTTTATTCAAAACTAGGTGTAAAAGAAATGACTAAACCACACTGTTCTTGTTCTATCTCTGGCCTGATTCTGCTGCGCGTTCTGCGCAGCAGAATCAGGCCAGAGATAGAACAAGATCATCAGGATTCGGGTGATGATTTTTGTTATGTGACTCATTAAACTGATTGTTCGATGAAATTCATATTCCTTTGCGCCTGAGTTTTTAGGCAGTGATATGAAAATCGATCTGCTTAGGTTTTCTGGTATCTCACCACTGTTATAGATTTCATTTATTATTTGTGTAATTTTGTCTACACCGAAATCGTCTAAGGCTGTTAGTATCTCTATTACAATGCTATCTGGTCCAGCTGCTCCGTTTCTGTTCAGTTTTGTCATTGCAGCTTCCACTTCAGCCTTTAATATTTCTGGTCCGTCGGTATCTCTGTCTATTGTCCGTTGCTCTCTCATGTTGTAGAAGAGATCTCTTATATGTTCCTCCCATCACTGAAGTAGTCCCTCCTTTTCTAATATGATCGGTTTATCCGTGGATATTATACATCCTGTTGAGGAGCATGTTTTTGTCCTGTCAGTTCCCTTATTTCTTTATGCATTTCTCCTTTATTAGTGTTGCTCAATCTCTCTACATCGGCATATTTGCTGTTGAGCCATTCCTCTTTAGCCTGTCTGCATTTACTCCTTATTTTCTTGTGTAGTTTTCTTTATTCCGTTTCATGCCCTGGCATCGTTTTCTGTCATTTAAATCATGCCGATAATCCCATCAGCTATCAACTCGTTTTTTTCCTTCTATGTCTGCTTTCCTACGGGGCAAAGTTGTTTGCTATGCCCCTAGCTCCTTTAGTGCGTCCCATTTCAAGTTTCCGTTTCCAATCTGTTCTTTGTATTTGTTTTTACACTGTGCTTTTTCCTGCAAGTTGAAGTCGTTCATATGTCTGTTGTATTTAAGTCTTGGTGCTGCAATAGCTTCTTCAGTCTTCGAAGTTTCATCCTTAGTTTACAAATAGCAGGGAAGTGGTTGCTTTTACAGCTTTGCAATAAAGAAAACTGCATTTTTCAATATTCTGTTCATCGTTATATAATCAATTTGTTTTTTCGTGTCACCTCCTGGGTTTCTTCATGTCCATAAATGTCTTAGGTGTACTTGAAACTAGGTGCTAATTATTACCTTGTATTTTCTCTGTGCACCATTGGACCCGTTTTTCTTCTTGATCATTGTGGTTTCCTAATCCAAAGTTGCCAACTACTTATCTACCTTAGCATTCAAGTCTCCCATGATAATTATACTTTCTAAGATTTGACACTGAGCATTGGCGTTGTTCAATATGGAGTAGGTGTTGGTTATTATCTGGTCATTCTCTGTGCACTATTGGACCCATTTTTCTCATTGGTCATTGTGGTTTCCTAATCCAAAGTTTCCAACTACTTATCTACTTTAGCATTCTAATTCGAGAAAAGTATGTGCTTGTTTGTTAGTTCCATCAAAAATACCATCCAACCTTCCTTAAGGAGAAAAACACCCAATAACAGAATATTCGGTTTTATTGTGGAACAACTTTTAATTCTTATTGGAGAAGTAGAATATGGAAAGCAGCAATTGAAAAAATACATTGTTCTATCACACAACGTTTAAAGACACATTCCTGTCCATCTTCACAAAATCCCAAAAAGGATCTGCAATGTAATCTGCCCTGAGCTGGCATCTCGACTTCATTCATTTTCGCGCCGACCTGAAGTGGCTTCTCTCTGTCTTTTGTACAAAGTATTTCATGTCAGCTACTCTGACGAGTGCCTCTTCACATGAATTTCGTCTCTATATTTCATATTACTCTGAATATATCCATTAAGATCCCTATTTTTATATATGTATAATCTATATCAATTAGATTCTTGTTTTTTAGCGGTGGGGGATTATCCTCTCCGTTTTTACAGTTTTGTCATTATATATATATATATACATATAGATATATATATATATATATGTGTGTGTGTGTGTGTGTGTGTGTGTGTGTGTGTGTGTGTGTGTGTGTGTGTGTGTGTGTGTATTACTGGCCATAATTATTAAGCCATCCCAGTTTTTAAAAAAAATTATGTATTTCATACTATTTTTAATGTTTATTGCCAAGTAGATAATTCTAAATGAAAATAGAATGGTTCTTTTGTTATTATTACTTTGCAAAATTTACAAGGAAGCCAGAAAGCCTTTGCTTCAGCCAACCAATAAGACTAGCATGAGGAAGAGAACACAAAAACTGGACACCAGAACAGTTCATTTGATGCACATGTTATTGTGCAGTATTAACAAAAGAACCATTCTATTTTTATTTAGAATTATTCACTTGGCAATAAATACTAAAAACAGTATGCATTCCATCATTTTTTTTAAACTGTGGTGGTCTAATAATTATGGCCGATAGTGTATATATATATATATATATATATATATATATATATATATATATTTCAAAATAACGTAAGTTATAAAAGTAGAAAATTAAGTTTGTGAGTAAAAAAGGAAAACTAGAGAAATATTAATTTTGCTGTCCAAACATTTATTTATATATTATGGATAAAATTATGTTGGTTGGAAGTATTTATTAAGGTTTTGTTACCAAGTCTTTAAGTGAATTTTTAAACTGCTTATTCTCTTCAAATACCTTCCGACTCTTTAATAATATGTGATCAAAACCAAAAAATACACTGATGATTGAAGTCTTTGTTTTCGTATGCAACTAAACATTATCGGAGACTCTGAAAGCGCGACTGGAAGACAAGGGCAATGTCTGCCTTTTGATAACTGCTGCTCCAATTGCTGGAAAGAGAGACGCCGCGTCCATTGATACGGTAAAAGAAAACAAGTCGCACTTCTTGACGATGTCTGAAGTGGTGGGTGCTTGGAGGCAGGCACGTGTCTATGTCCCAGGGTGACAGCTGCCTTTGCCCGTTCCTGACACTTGCAAACGCCAAAATTAGTCTTTGCTTTTCAATAAAACTAATCACACATTCAAAGTTGCTTTAATTTGCTGGAGTTAGTGTTGAATTACTTAGTACAGAGATTAAGAAACATTTAATCAAAGTCATTTCGTGGGCAGAGAAGGCGAAAAAAAAGGAAATATTGGAAATAAATAAAGAAAGGAAGGTGAAGAGAAAGAAAAAGAGAGAGAGAGAAAAAAGGAAAACCTACACACTAATAAAAAAAATTAAATAGAACTGAATGAACAAATGTAGAGTATCAAAAACGAAGATAAAAAGGTTGAAAAAAAAAGGAAAGAAAAAGAAACTATAATGATGGGATTAATTCAGAACCACATGAGTCAATTTTAGCCTGATTCCTGTCACTCACTGACTCATTCTCTCTCTCTCTCTCTCTCTCTTTCTCTCTCTCGCTCTCTATCTATCGCTCTCTCTTCTAAACACAGATTCTCTTAGTTACTTTTTATTCTATTTTTTTCACTAAATCTTATGATAACGTTACGAATTCTTTAACTCTTGTTACAAATCTCTCTCCTTTTCTCTCTCTCTCTCTCTCTCTCTCTCTATATATATATATATATATATATATATATATAGTCTAACCGTACTGATGAGCTGTAATACAGCGAAACAGATCTGTCTGCGGATGACTATAGTATTTACGCTCTCACACCCTGACTGAGCACTCTGAAAGAGTGGGAGACTTTGTAAACAGTAGCTACTCCGGCATTTACGCACCGCGCATTCGCTAATGAATTGGAGCACTCTAGCTATTGGGCGTGTTTATACGCGCTAAAAAGCCTGCCTTCTTCTACCGAACGCTTGTAGCCCAGAGGTAGAATCGCCGACTGACGCCAATTTGGTCGGGTTTCAATCCTGGGTTAAAAAGCAATCGGAGTCTAACCGTACTGATGAGCTGCGAAACAGATCTGTGCGGATGACTATAGTATATATATATATATAAAGAGAAAAGCACAATTATATTATATATTTCTCAAGTTACTTATATTATTATCATTATGCCTTTGAAGTCTACTTTTCTTTCCACTAAATCTTTTGATAATATTTCCAGTTCTTTGAGTCTTCTTACAAATCTCTCTGTATATATCTATTTATCTAACTTCACACACACACACACACACACACACACACACACACACACACACAGAAAGACACACATGCACACACATATAGTGCATAAATTTCAATGCCCTGTACAAAACTGTGTTTCTTGTCACAAAAAATTAACTATATTAGAAAGACTACCATTTTCTTGAGTGGGTACCGTTCGTCTCAGTTATCAAACCAAAATGTCATTAAAAAACATTTATTGTCCCATAATTTACAAGAACCCGTAAGAAAAATTCTTATCAAAAACGCAAGAATTCTATATAAATGACAATATCAGAAACATCTCGCTATTCGAGAGGCGCGATATATCAAATATCTCTCCTACCATCAACCTTAGATTATTTAAAAGTGAAAATGGAATACTGAAAGTTTTTTTTGGAATAGAAAGATGCTCACTTGTTTCCAGTATGAGAGCCTGGAATAAATACTACTTTTCAAAAACAAAACAAGATAAATTAATACCTACGTAATAGTCAAAACATGAGATAAAATTACAACACTAGAGACAAAAACATACTTGAAAATGGCTATAGAAGTGGTCGTAAGCGCTTGGGACGATAAAATTCTTAGACTATTTTTAATATTCATTATCTCCAAAAAAAATAAAACAGAAAAATGTTAGAATGGTAGAAAAACTTAAACATTAAACCTTTCTTATCAGCGAAATCTAATGAAAGATGTTTCAAAGGAAGGTTTCTACCATATATATATATATATATATATATATATATATATATATATATATATATATTATAAGGAAGTGAAAGAAAAGTAAATGTTCATGCATTTACTTTTATAAAAAATGCTCAATACACAGTAGAGCTTAATATTGTAAGTTTATTATTACAATGGTTTATAAAAGCATTATATCTCTACACAAAAAATTTCATGTTTTAGAACAATATTGTTCTTCTTCAGGTGATATTTTAAAAATAAATGGTGGAAATGATTTATTTTAGAAAATACAAAATGAATTCATGGTTATTGAAAAAATTAAGGTGGGGTGATATATATATATATATATATATATATATATATATATATATATATATATATATATATATCATAATGTTAATCCACGTATATTGTTTTAATATGTATAGGAAAAACTACTAGATATATTGATGACATTTTCTTATTATGGACTCATGGATTAGAAAAATTTTAAAACTTTTTTACTTTCTGCAACAACTTCTACAATACAATTAAATTTACCATGGAGTACTCATACACATCCGTCCCTTTCTTAGACGTCATGATAAAATTAAACAATCATACACTTTCCACCAGCCTACACAACAAACCCACAAACCAACATAAATTCCTACACTTTAACAGATGCCATCCCCTTAAATTAAAAAAAATCTATCGTATACAGCTCATTTCTAAGAATCAAACGCATATGCTCAGACTATCCAGATTTTCTATACAACATTAACAACCTAACAAAGCAATTTCTAAAATGTAAATACCCAATAAAAATAATAAAAGAAGCACTAAATAAAACCATCCACATAAATCGTAACACACTTCTCGCATACGAGAAAAGAAAAAACAACAACCGAATTCCCATGGTTTTTAACCACAATCAACATTCACACACACTTATTCAAAATTTAAAAAATGATTACAAGAACCTCCAATCAAACAAAAGAATCATAGACATTTTCGATGAACCACCCATAAATGCAATGAAACAAACACCCAACCCATCAGCTATCCTCACCTCTACCAAATATCTAAAAAATACAAACCTATCAGGGAATTACAAATGCAATAAATCTCGTTGTTTAGTTTGCAAACATTTAATAAACGATACAGTATTTTCTATACCCAACACCAACATCAAATTACACGCACCATGCCTCACCTGTGAGAGCCAAAATATAATATATTTTCTCTTCTGCTCAATATGTCCAAATAGTGGATATATTGGTGAATCTGGAAACAGTTTTAGATTCCATTTTAATAATCATAAACTAAGCATACGCCAAAACAACCCTTATTCCCCCATAGCTAAACACTTCAATCAACCAGGACACACATTAGAAAACTGCAAATGTTTACTGATAGATTCCGATTTTAGTTCCACTTACTCACACAGAAAGAAAGAAAAATACTGGATTTTAAAATTAAGTACATATAGGCTAGAATAGGGACTTAGGTGTTTTGAATCTTTATAAATATTTCAATAGTTAAACATTTTTTAGATACACTTAAAATTTTTTCTTTAAAACAACATTTAAAAGTATTATTATTGTTAGATTTACGTTTAAAAATATTCAAACTCTATTGCTTTTTACATCACGTGACGGACGCTTCTCGCGACGGACACTTCTAGTTTAAATTTTAAAATCATTTGTTTCTGATGAAAGGCCGAGGCTGGTCTGAAATATCAAATATATATATATATAATAATAGAAATAAATACAGTCAAAAAATACATTTTTAAATTACAACTTTTTAGTAGTTTTCCATATATATATATATATATATATATATATATATATATATATATATATAAAATGAACAGAAACGAGGAAAAGTATATAAGAAATTTTCGCAGGACTATGGAAACAACGCCTATATAAGCATAAGCAATCTTTCTCTAAACCCCTCCTGAAATATTAAACTGCTCTTTCTAAATATTTCTGGGAATTAAAAGACAGAATTCTCTCCCCATAAATTGAATGGAAGAATATAGGGAAACCTCAAACCCATAACGAATTCAGAAACAGATGTAATTTATGCTTAGACAAAAAGATTAGAATAATCAAATATAGAAAAACCAGAGAAATAAAATCATTTTTAAATTCTGTCATCAAAATAAATTTAAACTATCTATTACATAGAATCTTATAATTCCGTCATGCTTGCCGATTCATTCCTCTCTTGCATTGATCATTCATTTTAAGGTTTTACAGATTGAATAAATGAAGTGGTGATTTGCCAAGCAATGGATATACATGCCAGTTTATATATGCAACGACTTTGTATTATGTATGAATTTAAGAATGTCCTACTTTGTATAATGTAATTATGGGTGTATTTTAATATAAATATCTTACGTGTATATAGGTGCAGCTAATTGTATGGTTATATATGGGTTATGTGTGCACCTAGTTACATGAATATTCCGTGTATATGGGTGCACTCAATTAGAATTATAGTTGTATGTATAATTGTATGTATATTCCGTGTATATGGGTGCACCTAGTTATATGTATGCTCAAGTATATAAGTGCACCTAATCATATATATGTTTTGCGTGTATATGGGGCCACCGAATTATGTGTATATTGGCGCTAATTTTGTATTAAGGGTGTAATTGATTCTACTCTCCTGAACTGATTGTACCCTCCTGCATTGATAATTATACTGATGGATGTGCATGTTGACATCGGAATCCAAATGATATATGCCGGTAGATGTATGTCACGGGGTTTTTTTATGATGTATGTAATTTGAAGTATGCCACCTCGTTTGAGAGGAAAAAAGTAGACACGTATGTGTATACATGTTAGCATTGTTATTGCACATACACGTATGAGCTTTTATAAGCGAGTACATGGGTGGAGAAAGGTGAGGGTGCGCAGAGATAAGAAATTGATATGTATACGTAGAAAGTTTGTGTATGTGTATACATATATGTATATACAGGCAGGAGTGTGTATATGTGGGGGGTGTTATCTGTGTAAGCATGTAAATACATGCGTATTTTCTGCGTATATGTGAGTCTCGTAAGAAAACTTGCGTAAATATGTGTTAGTACTATTTATACGTGTGTAAGTCCGGTCTTCATAAATATGTATGTAAGTGTGTAAACATAATAGTTACATGTGGATATGGATGGATGTGAGTATGTATGTATAGGCAGGTGGATGCATAAACGCATTTGTATGTACATATGTATAGGTACAGACGTATGTGTATGGGGATATACGTATGTATGCGGAATATGTATGTATGTGTAAGTATGAAAACATATGCATATTTTCTGAGTATGTATTAGGTTTGTTAGCATACTAGAGTAAATATGTGTTAGTATTAATTATACGCCTATAAGTCCGTTCTTCATAAATAAGTATGCGGGTATGCGAACACAATAGTTATATGTGGATATGGATGGATCTGTATATGTGTGTAGGTGTAAGCACAGACGCATTTGTATGTACATATGTGTAAGTATGAACATATGTATATATGGATATAAGTGTATGCGTGAGTGTGCTTATATGTAGGGTTATATGTGTATTCATGTTCTTGTGAGTGTGCATGCAGTGGTTTTATGGTCACTAATTTCGCTCAATGAACTTTTCTCGCCTGGCCTTAATGAATCCTAGCCGAGATAAAGTCAAAATTTATGTTTATTACGAGGAAAATATTTGTATCCAATGGAACAAATATAGCGCGGTCTGAAGAAATGAGCTAATTTAGTTCATAGAAATAAATTATAATTTATAACCAATTTAAATGATATGTTGAATTTTCCTTTATAAATATCATATTGCTCTGGATAACATCCACTGAGCTATATATATATACCTATTTCTCTATACTTTCGACTATGCGCTTAGTAAATCGACATATATATTTGTGTGTGTGTGTGTGTGTGTGTGTGTGTGTGTGTGTGTGTGTGTGTGTGTGTGTGTGTGCGTTTAGGCAGCATGTCTTCTTTCAAGTATGTTTAATTAGATAATTTCGATATATGTATATTGATTTTATTCTCTCGAAGTCACAAATACATTTTCTGGTGTGATGATTAAAAACAGCAAGAAACGCGGTGTAGGTAATTTCGTTAGTTATATTTTCCTAAGTACTTTCAATCTTTATTTCCGTGGGTTGTTTGTGATTAATGTATTTGTCTATTGTAAAAAGTTGTAAGTTATGAATATCTTGTGGTGTAACAGTTACGAGTTTTGATTAAACGTTTAACAACGCGGAGCCGATTGCAAAATTATATGGTGCACGGAAGGTAACTTAATTTTATATTTTCTAATTTCTATAAATATTAAAATGTACATGTTTTAAACTATTATGTTTTTCTTTAAAAAATTACAACTTAGATATTTTAAACCCTTACTG
>JBBBDQ010001571.1:160000-167500 GCA_037127315.1 Ascarosepion bandense
GATTTGTAATAACCCCAATAGCACAGTGACACTAAAGGGAGACAACTACGCTGTTCTTATATGGTCAAGTTATGCAGCTACATACAGTACGTTCATCTATAGAACAACGACTGAACTTCTGAACAGGCGCGATATTTAAAATTTGAACTCATATACAGATTTCTTTAAATTTCATAACTTTGGCTAATAAGGAAAAGTGTATTGCCAAGAAATTGATGAAGGTATTTTTACAGAAGTAAGATTAAACTATATAGTTTAATCTTACTTCCATAAAGATACCTTCATCAATTTCTTTTGCCTATAATACCGATATTTCACTGATTTTCATATTTTTATTATACTGATAATTCTTTTTTTCTTTTCATTATTTTTCATCCACAGTGAAAAAGTGTCCACTTTTTAAAACTGTCTGACTTATTATCCTTTCTATGACGTTAACTCTTTTTGCTCTCTCTCTCTCTCCCTCTCTCTCTCTTTCTCCCTCTCTCTCTCTTGCTCTCTCTCTTTCCCTCTCTCACTTTATCTCTCTTTCTCCCTCGCTCTCTCTTTCTCCTTTTCTCTTTCTCTCTCTTTCTCCCTCACTTTCTTTCTCTCCCTCTCTTTTTCTTTCTTTCTCTCATTCTTTACTTTCTTTGCATTTACGATGTAATTTATTAATTGATAAAGTGTTTCTTTAGATTCCTACACTTCATTATTTCAGTTTTCTTGCTTAAGAGTTTATTTTGGTTTTTTAAAACTAATTATTATAATGTTTTCTTCTAAGTGTAATTTAGAGTTTTTACTGTTAAGACTGTATAAAGTTGCCCTTTTTGTAGCGTTTCATTTAATTTTCATGAGATATTGCTTACTTTTCGAGACCATACGTATTTTGATATGGCTGTGTTGTTTAAGCATCTTTTTTCTCAAAGAACTTTTTGTGGTTAATTTTTTTTTTTTTTTTTTTTGTAGTACCTATATAATCTTTTTGTTTGTGTTAACGTTATTAGTTACGATAGCTTTATAAATTATGTTATTTGTTAAACAAGTTTTTGTAAATGGGAAATTTTATTTTTCACAATTTCATTTGGGGGTGTTAATTTGCTGAATATTATTGTGATTGTTGCAATTGTTATTGGTTTTGTTGAGTATTTTTCATTGTGATTAGTTATTATTTCACCATGTTATCCATGCAGTTGTAAATAATTTTAATTGTATTTTTATTGATAATTTTTAATAACGTGATGTTTTTAGGAAAGTGTTTGCCAATTTGTTTGAATAATATTTTGCCTATTTTCGTTTTTATTATATTGTTATAGTTAGGGTTGAACCAAACTATATTTCGTTTTCTGTTATTTTTGTTTGTATTGTTTTAGCTTTATATTCTAGTTTGTTTTAATATCACCTGTTTTTAGAGCTGATTCGTATGTTTCTTGTTTTTGTTTTGATCGAATATTTTAAATAACTAGAATTTGTTGAAAGTCTTTTATTTATAGATATGGATATTTGTTTTAACATGGTAAGTGGTGAAATTTTTGTTAATATATATTGGGCTGTTATTTGGTTTTATGTATGGTTTGTATGTTCCTTTGTTGAAGATTATACCTACGAAAATTACTATTTTTGGTTAGATTTTATATTGATTTAAAATCCGAGGTTTTTGATAGTTTTTATTATTTATTTTTTTACTATAACTGTTGCTCTACATCTTCTTAGTATATATCTTTTTTTGCTAATTATATTTGTGTTAATTATATTTGCTAATGTGCTGATTATGTATATGCCTACGTTCCTCTGCACCATCATAGCTACCCATTATTGTGTCAAAATTATTGTTTTAGCTCTTTTTCATCTATATATTGTTATTTTATAGATTTTCTACAGTGTTTTAGTGTAGTTATATCTTTAATGGGGATAGTTATTGGTTTCTGTTTATAAGTCGATTTATATTTCAGTAGTCAGCTTAGATTTCTCTACCTCAGTCTGATTATGTCTATCTGGCTCTATCAATCTATCTAGCTAGCTCGCTAGATATACACGGTGCGATGGATAAACTGTCGCTTAAATTACGCAAAAATGAAAATAACACTGACACCTCATTTTAACAGATATATTTAACAAAATTACACAAAGATATTTTGAAACACTAAAGAGTAAGTTTAGTTAATATAATTGGCATTGGCTTCACCAGGCAATTTCGGAATCTCTTGCGTCCGTAATGAATGGTCTCCTTGTTTAAAGTGATGAATGCTGCCATAATCCTTGTCTTCAGTTCTTCTTTTGTGTTACAAAAAGTTTTGTTGATCTCTCACTCAATTGTGCCCCACACTTAATAATCAAGGGATTACCGTCTTCGAAGTTAGGTGGCCAGTTATAAGGGGTGATGTGGCTACATAACTTGTCTAACAGCCATGACTAGACTCTACAGCTTGTGTGGCATGGTGCAGAGTTTTCCATCAGCCACCCCCTTGACCCAAGGCAGCACTACCTCCTCAAAGCACTTCATGGAGGCCTCTGTGTTGTGTCTGATTCCATGTCGGAAAATGAATAGCTATCTCTCTCAATCTGTTCATATCTATATATATATATATATATATATATATATATATATATATATATATATATATATATCTGTTTATATCTATCTATCTATTTATCTATCTAAGTCTGTTCGTATCTATCTATTTATCTATCTAAGTCTGTTCGTATCTATCTATTTATGTCAGTCTGTTAAAATATATTTATCTATTTATGTTTCTATCTATCTATATTTAGTCTTTTCCTATCTATCTATCTGTTCGTATCTATGTATTTATGTCAGTCTGTTAAAATATATATCTGTTTATATGTATGTATGTATGTATGTATGTATCTATCTATCTATCTATCTATCTATCTATCTAATTCTGTTTATCTAGTTCAGTCTTTTCATATCGAAGCCTGTTTATATCTATCTATTTATGTCTGTTCATATTTATCTATGTATCTATTTGTCTAAGTCTGTTTGTATCTATCAATTACTCTTTTCGTGCGTACCTTCGTACGTTTGTGTGACACAAATGCAGCCATGGCAACCAAATCAATCAATATAATATAATCCACTTTTTCTCTTTTAATTAGAAACACACTCATTTCCTTCAAGTAGGACTGACAAGTTACCCTGCAGCCTTCATGTTGGTCAACACTAATGTCAATAAGAATGAGAAATGTAGTACTGGCGACGGTTGTGGTGGTAGTGGTTGTCGCGTTTGTGGTGATGGTTGTTAGAATACTTATAACAACAGTGGAAATAAAGTTAGTTGTAATATTAGTGAGAGTGAATTTATTAAAGTTTTGTAATCGGAGTAAATGCGATGGTTGCAGTTTAAATTATAGTATTGTTACGAGTACTATGTAATAAATTTATTAGTAGCAGTGCCTTCAAAAGTGATATTAGTATTAATAACAATAACTAAAAAATGATAATGTTCATATCTTTTATCTATGTACTGTAAGTTATATTATAAAAGTTTGGAGTGATTATGCTAAAATATATTAGTTTTGCAGGGTTAAATTTGATAACAGAACAATCGTAATTAAAGTAATATTTACTATGAGTATTGGTAACATTAGCAAGAATGTTGACATTAAATAAGACAATATATTAGCAATAATACAATACTAGACTGGCTTCTAGATCTCATCAATTTACAGTTGACCTGGCTAGATGTAACCGTAAATTCTATATTAAGTTACTTTTCTCGCACTTCTCGCTTGTGGAAACATCTTCTGTTTCCATTCATTCAAGCCAACTTTAATCTGCAAAAATTTAAATGCAATGTCAATCACTATCTACTGTCCTCCTGATTGCTCCTTCCTCTTTTCGCTCATTATTAACGTTTTTTCTTCTTAATTCATCCACAACGTGCGTGTTAGAGGCTTTACTGACTTGCCTGGGTAATACCGATTTAAAAGAATAAAAATAACGTTGAAGCAGAAGCTTAATAAAAGTGAGTGTTATTTGGTTGTAGTTTTGAAGAAGAAAGTTTAATCCATTTGTAATACTTTTAGCAATATTCCCGCAATGTTTAAAAGGTTCTAGTAACATTATGTATTCAAAATATTAAACAGGTTAAACATATTTCACTTTTTATTATCAAATAATGATAGCCTAAATTTAAATATCTAGGAAGTGTTTAAATAAAATTCGGTGCATAGAAATAGCGAAAAATACCTTCTATGAACTTAGATCACTGGTGCCGCCTAAGCACGAATTTACACGAGGTACTAGATTAACAACTAGGCCCCACCCTTTTACAGTTAAACAGATAAGTTGTAACCGTAAATTCTACTCCAACAGCTTCTTTTCTCGCGCTTCCCGCCTGTGGAACTCCCTTCCACAAGTCTGCTTTCCCGACAGCTACAATCTCCAGGTGTTTAAATGTAGGGTCAATAGACACCTCCTATCACACTAACTCCCAATTATTCTCAGAACACTCTCATCTCCCCAACCCTCATTCTCGGTATCCTTACCCGCCTATCACCCACTCTCTGACATTTCCTATATTTAACCATTCTCGGTATCCCTACCCGCCTATCACCCACCCTCTGACATTTTCTATATTTAAACATCCTTTCTCCACTCTATGTAGCCCCCTGCGCAGTAGTGGCAGTGACATGCCTTGCTCGGGGTGAAACGCTTATAAAAAATACCTTCTACATATTAAGCAAAGTATTAAGAAAGAGGAAATTTTCATTGGAAACAAATAATGAGATTTTATGTAATATTGGTACACCTATATGGGAGTAAATGATAGACAATCGCCTTAAAAATAAAGAAGGGACGTGAAGCAGTAGAAATAAGGTTCTACAGAATGACGCTGAGACTGAATGCGTCAACAACGACAAAGTTTTATAGACAATAGAAACAAAAATGACACTTATACGTAAACTCAGAAACAGACAGTTGATTTTTGTAGGTCTCATAATGAGGAAAGCCGACTTGGTAAATATGACACTCACAGAACATACTGAAGGTAAGAGAGACAGAGGAAAGCAACGCATAACCTACCTAACGAGTTTCAGTAAGTGGTTGGCAAAATATGGATTAGGAGTTTGTTTTTTTTGTTTTTGTTTTTTTTTTTTAATTATATCACCCCAAGCAAGGCGAAAACGCCACTGATGCACAGGGGGCTACGTAAGAGTGAAAAGATTGGAAAAGAGAAAAACCGGAAACCACATCCTAAACAAGAAACAAGGGATGAGCCTCTTCACCTGTTCAATAGACGTGGGTGAAGTCTGAACCGGGCGATAGTTTAGACAATCTGCTCCAATTGAAAAAATTAAAATTAAAATTTTAAAAAAAGTGAAAATTTTGGAAAAGAGAAAAACCGGAAACCACAACCTGAACAGGAAACAAGGGATGAGCCTCTACACCTGTTCAATAGACAGCGAACAAATGTTGCTAAGAGCTAAAAAGAGACAAGAAGTTGTGGAGAGTTATGATCGCCCACGTTCTGAAAGGGTACGATGCATAAAAGAAGAAGAACGAGCTTGAGTAAATGGATGGCAGAACATGGATTAAAAGATATAGTAAAAAGAAAAACTTTATTGCGGACTACAAAAGACAGGAAGTTGCGGAGATCCATGATCTCGTCCAGCTGTGTCCCACACATATTAATCAAGAAATTAGAGTCTTCGGAGTTAGGTTGCCAGATGTAAGTGGTGATGTGGTTACATAAATTGTTTAACAGCCATGACTAGGTTCTACAGCTTGTGTGGCATGGTGCAGCATCCTGTTGTTAAACACAGGGTCTCCCATCAGCCACTCTCTTGAGCCAGGGCAGCACTACCTCCTCAAAGCAGGCCTCTGTGTTATGTCTGATACCATTTGGGAAGAAACACCGCAAGAAGAATGAGCTTGTATAAATGGCTACTAAGAGCGACAAATAACTGGAAATTGTGGAGACCCATAGTCGCAAGGACTTGGCACACGGAACACAGCACATTGAAGAACAAAAACGAGCTTAAGGAGATGATCAGCAGAAAATGGATTAGAAGATACAGCAAAAAAAAACTTTATTAAGGACTACAAAAGACAGGAAGATGCGGAGATCCATGATCGTCTACGCCTTGAAGGAATACGGCAAGAAGAAGAATGATCTTCTATAAATGTCTGGCATAAGGGTGAGGATGGATAGCGAAAATAGAAAATTAACTAAGAGCTGCAAAAAACCATGCTCGCCAATGTCTTGAAGGAACACGGCACATTGAAAAATATTTTAAGCAATTCATAATCAATGCAGCCTGTATGTGAATACAGAATAAGTTTATTGAATACGCAAAAAAGAGATTTTAAAGAGGTCGAGATAGATAGATAGATAGATAGATAGAAGAGATGAGATAGATAGATAGATAGATAGATAGATAGATAGATAGATAGATAGATAGATAGATAGATAGATAGATAGATATGAGATGAGATAGATAGATAGATAGATAGATAGATAGATAGATAGATAGATAGATAGATAGATAGATAGATAGATTGTGCGATTTGATAAATTGTCGCCATTTTATCATTTTCTTAACTTTGAGCATGCATGTCGTTTTTTTTATTTTATTGACTGTACAGTATAGTAGCGTCAGTTGGGCACCGTCTGTAAGAAAAAAAAGCACCATGACGCAATTCAGTCAGTCAGTTAAGTGTCATACATAATACACGCTTGGGCGATCGTGTCTCTTTAGAGAAATGTCTGACTTGACAGAAGATTATCACGCAGAGGGTTGCCATTACTTTCTGCTGTAGACTGGTTGCCAGCCAAGACTATAGAACCCAATCTGTCTTGTTATTTAACCCATAACTGGAAGGAAGAGATAGATTAATACCTTTCCCAATGGTATTTGCGCATAAATGAATACAAGGAATTCGAATTTGGCTCCCCGATTTCTCGTTCAGAGCCGATATCCACTGCGCCACAACGTACATTCTGACGCAATTCACTCCGTCAAAAATATAAAAATGGAATGTTGTACTGATTGGCATTCGCACTGAAAGCTTCAATACGAACATTTCAGTGTGTTTGGGTGTCAATCTGAGAATGGCGCTGAGTCTAATGGTGATTACTAGTTATAACAACTGGAAAAAACTCGCTCTGATCGTTCTAATAAGAAAACAGTTCCCAAATTTGTTGGTGAGGGCCCTAGACCTAAAATCGAAGCCTACATCAAGTACCTTGAGAAGATAGTGCCACCCTTTGTCAAAATGGTGGCTGCTGGAATATTCTACAACAGGACTTTGTACCATTCCACATAACATTCCATGCAACAGAACCCAGTCATGGCTGTCAGACAATTTATACAACCACGTTGCTACCTAACTCTCAAGACTGAAATAACCATGATACCAGTATGAGACACAATTGAGCAACACATTAAAAAACACACATTTTGTAACAAAGATGAAATAAAGACAAGGATTATGACAACATTCACCTACTTAAATAAGGAGATCGTCTAGAAGAGTTGCAAGAGATTCCGAAGTCG